>VUJU01002625.1:0-34884 GCA_009835225.1 Aphis craccivora
GTAATGCATGCACAATTATATTATGTAGACGGCTACCTACTATTTACATAGGTCACGCCGCACTGGTGCAGCCGACTACTATACGACTTCCGAGGATTAAAATTATAAATTATAATGAATCATCTGTTTAAACGATTTCCAGTACTATGATTAATAAATATAGACGAGCGATAATATATTATAGTTTCAGCTTTTAGCGCGTTCCAAATATATATATATATATGTTATACACAGTGTATGTGGCAGTTCTGAAATGAACGATAGTTCGATTTAATTTCCATGTATAATTTAATATATAATTATCCGGATCGATTGGCTTTCGTCCAGTTCACGCATTGTTCTCGTGGCTAAATAGCAATAAATTTAACATTTTGATTTGGGTGGTTAACCATTTTGGCTTCTCGTCGAAATCGAACGCCGCCACACAGTCGATTATTATTATTATATTTATAAGTGTTTTAGACTGAGCTATACAAAAAAAAAAAAAAAATGCAATAAAATCATCATCGTTGTTATCCATGGACAGTTATGGTCCTAACCTGGTAGTTATGTTTGTAATTTTGTAAATCTGCACGCATTCCTATTGTGCGACGTCTAATATTTCTTGTTCGTCTATTTTTTTTTTAAGTAGGTATACTTTCGGGTGATAGACGTTCATACTACCGTTAATTTTGCTTTCTACGCTACACTATTTCTACCAACTTTTCATATTAAATCGAATTAAAAAAATAATATAAGTAGTAAAAAGGAAAAAGTACGGTGCTCAAGAAAAACACTAACGTGAAAGTTTTTGACGGTGTTCAGTGAACCACTAACGGAATAAAACTAATCGTATTGCGAATGTTTTAATCGTTGAAGTTTGATAAACAAACTAGTCTATATAATTATCGTCAATAATACTGTAGGTATATAATATTATTGTTATATAATGTGTAGAATATATTTTTTACGTATTTATCACTTGACATTATTTTGACATATTTCCGGTTGTGTACGGTAATTGGTTATTACTATTTACGTGTATCTATTGTAATAATTACCATCAATCATAATATTATTACTATAACGAATAGAAGAAAGGGAAAATTGCAGGACGCGAAGTAATTTGTCAGTATGAACGCCAAGCAGAACAAATGTTCAAATATGTATAGTAAAATTATAATGTACTTAGTTTTTCGATTTTGTACCAGATTTGAATTCGGTAAAATCATTATACTGCATAACAGATGATCAGTATATTCTATTATAATATAATAACTATGTAATCAATGTATTAAGTATATACTTTACATACCTAATATGTAATTATACGAAGATGCTGACTCCGTGGTTTTCATGCTTAATTTAATTTAAAACGAAATAATATACTATTATATCCAATAGCTGATAATGTTTTAGCAATAATTAATAATATAATAATAGAATGTAAATATTATAAAGCACACAAGGTACAAATTTACACTACTAAAACTGTATATTATATAAACGCATGCAAACAACGCTCGATAAATAGTGGTCGCTGAACAAATTACATGCATATAATTTAATTTGATTTAATAACAGTAAGACAAAATATGATGACAATTATATTATAAAGACTTTGATAACCTCTAGAATCATATTAAATTTTAACTACCGAAGTGTTAGGCTAACAGCATCGTATAAAAATATTATAAACCTGTTGAATACGTTTGTTTTTTTTTTATAATATAAAATAAACTCAAATTATATCGGTGACCACGACAAATAATAACCATTATTATAGGTATTGTATACTTAGTTTAAAATAAATAATGCATAATCCGCGTAGAAAGACCTAAAACAGAATGTTGTTATTTCATAATTAAATTACCGTTTCAGTGGTATAATTACACTATTGTTTTAAAATCGTTATACATTTTAATAATGACCTTAACGTTTGTCGTTACATCGTTTGTCTGTCCGATTCTTATGTATTTTTTTTGAAACAGTCACAGTGCCAATAAATTAGTACAACCAACTCATACAAATTATGATAATAATGATGTTTAAACATTTCCTATTTTAATTGATTCCCGTTAGAAGGATGACACCACGTGATTACATTCGATTATTTTTCTGTTATGTACATAATATAAGTAGTTAATATTATCGTGGGCGACCTTTATCCTTTTTAAATATATGCGAGATAGAGATTTTCAAACATTTGACATATCAATGTGATGTTGACAGCTAAATTTTTATATAAGCGAAGAACGGAATATACATAAATAGAGTAAAATATTATTACATATGATAATAGTAAATTAAATTCCCAAAAAAGTTCTTCTAATAATGCTGGCTGATATTATAAAAATGCATTAAACCATAAGTCATTTAAGTGAGTTGGTTTCAAAATAATATGTACATTATAAATTATAATATAATAGAAGAAATGTTGTTACCTAATATATTAATTGAATACGATGCTTTGTATACTTCAAAAATATTAAACATTTAAAAACTTTATACGTTATGTAATATATTGTATATGTATAATAATAATTATTGTTATTACTTATTACCACCATTTAATCAGTAAATTTAAACATTACATTTTGGATTATTGGATCAAAGTGGTTAGCAAATGTCCGATAAATGAAAAACACATTAAACGTCGACTTGGTACACTACTTTTTTTTTTATGATCCTGTGGTTATGTTAATCGCTGGCATTTAGGTAATCCCTCGTGTGACTATAGGTGGGTGACCGGGTAGGCGAGTACGGTTAAAACGCAATTTACATTTTGCGAGGCAAAAACGAGATAAATTCCCTGGTTACACCTTTTTTTTCTTTATTTTTTGAGGAGGGGTAAGAGGAAAGGTTTTTTTGGACCAGTGCCCACATTTGTCAGTTTACTGCAGATTTTGCTTTCAATTTGCTTCCAAAGCGCTCATAATACGTACAACAGGAAACCGCGGTAGTACCTAACTGGCCTTTTTCTGGCCGTTAAGCACGCTGTTGTTTGCTCGGCCGCCACCAGCCTATCCGTTGGCTGAGACCCAGTATAATCCTTCAGCCCCGACATTATCCAAAACCATAACCATCCCTCTCCGGTGATACCCGGTATACTGTTCTACCATACTTGTCTACTATAGTAGTAGTTGTACGACCGAAGGACAAGATTGTGTCGGTGGCACTGCAATTTAATCTTTATCGTAATACTTCAACAACTAGTACAAAAAGCGAAAATCGAAATAATTTGCATTTTCCTGCTGCAAAGGCATTTCTCGACATTAATAATAGATAATATTATGTTGAATTAAGTCATATAAAATGATGCGTCGACATTATTAATCAGGCAAGCGCTGGGTCTGGGTTTGCTCGCTCGTGTATGTATAAAAGGTGCTATAAAATAGTTTAATGCGAATCAATACAATTTGGTAAAAATGTATTTTATCTCTTAAATTAACTAGCCTCAGTCAAATCTCAACATTTTAAGTGGTCATATATTTATTAATGAAAAATCCACGTATTTTTTATCTAATATATAATGCAATATAAAAACTAAAAATTATTGTACTGACCGTTGAGTTTGTATAGTAAATTCGACGAACACTTGTTAACATTTTGGAATTAATTAACTTAGTAGCTTTGTGTGCCTATTAATAGTGTTGCTGAAATTCGTGAATAATGTTTAATTATTCATTAGGTAGTTAGTTTTGGATTATTTAATTGATTTATAGCAATAGAAAAATACTAAGCTGAAAATATAACATAGGTAAGTCAAAATGTGGATAATTGAATTCCCTAAATGATCATTTCCACATTTGGTAACCACAGCAGAGGGTTTTAACGCAATTTACACATTATAGCTTTTTTAAATGTATCTTTTGTGATAAATATTATTTTTGAGTTATTAAATACACATTTCTCGCTTGACAGCATGGATTTATTTCATAATAAGTAATAAGAGGTTTTAAAAATTTGATCTCAATAATTGTGAACATTTTATTTAAAATACTAACAATTATTTAATCTTTTATTCTTTAATTTAGTCATAAATCAATATAAAACTAATTTTTTTTTCATAAAAAATAATGTTTTTAATTTGCATATTATAGGTGCAGTGTTTTAGAATGAATGTTTTGATAATAACCTATGATATAAGCGTATTATATTAAATTATTAAAGTATTGTATTTTCCTGTTGAAATTTATCAATTATTTATGATAAACTTAATAGGTAATTTTAGTTTGATATATTTTTCCTATAAAATATCTAATAAATTATTATAATATATATAATATTACATATGTATATTGTATATTGTATATTCTGTATAAATTATATTATATGCATATTTTTGACTCAATTATTATCAAGGCTTGGAACCTTTATGCTATTTTTTCATCAAAGGTAAAAAAAAAAGATAACTTAACACAAACGTCACATACAAAATATTATAAGATCGAATAATAGTTATTTTAATGGGTTAAAATAATTTAAGTAAGTTTAAAAAATTTTGATTTTAAGAACATTTATTTTTAAATAGGTGCATAAAATAATAAATTATAATTAACTAATTATAAAATTAACATACGTTGTAAGAAGTTTTAATACTAATTTGTTATAGGTAGTGATTTTGTTTAATTCAATAAAATATTCAATTGTAAAAAATAAAACCACTTTGATAGTAGAATAGATTTTTATTTGATATTGTACTTTTGTATGACTACCTTACTTTTTAGTTATAAATGTTGCTTGGTTGCTTACTGAACAGCAAAATTAGAAAAACATAATTTGTATACAATATCTAGTATATAACTTAATTATTTTACTAGATAGCTGTGAGTCTGTTAACCAAGTTGTAATTTGTAAGCACCAATAAAGTTTGAACATAAAGCTATTGTAGTTTATACCAAAATATATGTATTGTGCAATATATTATAATTTTTAAACGGATACATATTTATAATACTTAAAATAAGCAATTTATTTATAATAAACGTCACTAAACATCATCGTTCAAAACTATAAATAAACTAAAGGTAAATAATCAAGATGATGTGTTGCTAGACAATAGCAAAAGAGCAGTGAATAATATTTTATATTATATTAAAATTTTGGCAACTGCACGTATTTTATTGTTTTCTAGATTTTTTGATAAATATAAAAATATAAAATTATAAATCTACGAATACACATTTTGAAATTCAATTTATTTTATGATAAAACTTATAATAATTATTATTATTATCTAAATAAATAAATAATTTTGGAACCGAAAAAACTTAAAAATTCCCTACATATCAAAAAAATATCGTTATCGATTCCTAAGAAATTGAAAAAAAGATTTTGGGAAGGTTTCGGTAGGTATCCGGTTTCTATATTTTAAATAGATTGAAACGGTTCTAGTTGAATTTTAATTTAAATTCCTAAAATTAAAAAATCCAGATTGTTATTTGTATTATAAGGAAAAATGTATGAATAATAATATTAATTTTCCCAATAACTTTAGGGGTTTTTTTTCGATTTTTTAAAAGTGTTAGTTACTCGCTCCATGCACAAAAATATAATATAAATTCAAACTTAATATATTTTAATGGTAGTTTGGTTTCCAGGAAATCGTTAACTATAATTATAGATATATAGATATACATATTATACTATATTTCAATCACATGGTATTGCTAAGAATTTTTTTTAAAATTATAAATCATCTGTTTAGACATTTGACAACGAATGTAAAATGGTTTCTGTTTAATTGAAATATATTAATTGATCGAGCGATGCAAACCGTATGACTTAACAATGATATGACAATTGTCAGTTGAATTTTAAACGAATATGTGTATCGTACAATTTTATCCACAAAAAAAGGATGAAAATTTTCACATTTTTGCATTAAAACTGTACTTAATTGACATTTTTGAATCTTTCCTAATTAGATATAATTATGTTTGTGTTGCAGCTATTGTTATAATTTATATTAACGCTACTAGTTGACATAGGTACCAATTAAATGTTAATAAATTATTTCAGTATTTTAGTCAAGGGAAAAAAAATTATAATATGTTTTTTATTTCAAAGTAATAATATTAATATATATATATTGTAAATTGTGGTAATATAACCTGTCATAAAATTTTATTTTGTGAACAATTATGAGTAAAATAAAACTAAACTTTTTCTCGATTTTTTAAACATTATGATATTTTTTTCGTTTTTAAATCTTATAATTGTTAACAAAACATGTAAATTAAAATCGTACTTGTTATAATGTTATTAAGCTCAAACATATTTAAAATTTTTTTAATAAGGGTGATTTTTTTCTGCGTTTTTATTAATTTCTTGTGTATTTAATTTGAGACTAAATAAAAGTCATATTCATGTTTCCATTGATAACGTTAGTTTTGACAATAACTTTTTCCGATTAAAAAAAAAATGGAAATTATTAAAGAAATGTTTTGAGTTTACAATTATTTTTATGATTATGATACTGTAAGTATTAGTTTATTGATGTTACATGACATTCGGTAATTAATTAATAATTTAATTTATATGGGTTAATGTTTTTCACTATAATGGGGTTACATCAAATGTAGGCAGGTTAATAATAAAGCATCAAAATAAAGAATAATTTCCCGAAAACGTAGAATTGTACAGATTTTATGACGACTAAAGAGTATTATTGGAATTCCTATTATTACAAGGTTTTGACGATGAATTATACGAATTTATATAAGTTCGATGGTGCACCCAAAAAATGGTATACTATATTATTATTATTATTGTTTATTTCTTCGAAAAGATATATATGGCATAGTATCATATACAAAAACTTATAATCTTCTAATATTCTTCTAATATTATATAATTATATAGTAAGGGCTACAGCGTTATACCTTAAACGTATATGCACTTACATAATAGTTGTATCAATAGTGTAGTCATTATTTTCACACTTGTTTGCAAACGTCAATCGTGGGGGTGTAATTGAACGATTTAAGGACTATGCGGTAAAATGGCCGTACAAGAAAATCATTTTTGTTAATAAATATACGTATAAACGTACCCAAAATACCATGATTAAGTGCGCATTTTTCGCGGTTAATTGCATAACTATACATTATAATACTGGCGATCGGTTCAAGCTGTGGTTTTCGGCCACACATAGTTACAAATAGTTTACAAAGATAACTTTATATTTAAACTATTTACTTACACCGTGAGTACGATGGTGGACACACTAGGTTCTTAGTGAGGGGGAGGGGGTGATGGGTTGCATTTGTTTTCTAGGACAAATTTATTATAACTATTTTACTATTTTATTTATGACTATTTTTTATATTTTGATGTATTTTTCTAAACCAAAAAAACGGAATGTTAAGGAAATACATGGCTATCCTATAATATGTTTTTAAAATTGTATTTTTTATTATACGAAGATATCAAATATCAGTTTTAAGAATCATAGCGTAGGTATACTCTTTTTTGTCGTCTTAAAACAGTATTGAATATTATACCTAAATCATGAGGAATTTTATTTGTTAAAAATAACTTTTTTTTAATAGGTATAATAATAATATTGTAAAAATTGAGTTGTAATGACATTTAAAATTCAATTACAGCAATATGCTTGTAGGTTATATTTTTATTACAGGGTTGGAAAAATAACAGTTTTGTTTTAAATACCAAAACAAAAATTGTATTTGTTTTTTTTTTTGTTTTTGTAATATTTTAAGCAATTTCTAATTTTCTAATTTATGACAATGTTTTGTTTTAAGTGAGGTACATTATAAAGTTACATACCTAATTCTTATATTATCCACATTATGGTTGTATATACCATACAATTTTAGGGGTTTTTTTTTTGTATAAAATATTTTAAAACACTTGTTTAAAAGTTTTAAATATATATTTAAAATAATTTGTTCAAAACACATTCCAAGTCTGACTATAATGATGTAATAATATTTTTATGCGCACCTATGGAGTATGGTATATCTAATATAAATTATAGTTAAATGTAATTTCGTGATATTATAATAATATCATAAGGCGATTTTTCGTTTTGACGAGCATCCAAAATCTGTCTCCAACCGTTCTCGGAAGTCTTATGGTGACATCGCATTGCGCACACACTATTTGAAATAATACATTGCATAATATAATATATGACAGTGTGCCAATATACGCGTTGGAGTAGAACGTATAGATTGATATGAATTCGTATGTAACAGCTAATATTATGACAATATCAATATAATATGGGCAATAATGTCAAATTTTTTGATTTAAATTTTAAATAATGTGCCCGAATGACGACGGCCGTGGCAATGACGTCGGTTGGATATGGAATCAATCGATACAATATACGCATAAGTATAATGTATGCGTACGGGTACTGTGCAGAGACGACGATAATAATATGACATGATCACATGTAATAGTAATATAATATTATTGCCGTTACGTCGGTCTCGTACAGATTAGTCGGTATAAATAGTTTTTTTTTTTTAAATTTCGGAGTATTATGATAATAATATGTGCACGCGCTGTCGTCTTCACGACGTGTTTCGATAGAAAACAATATTAATGTTATATATGGTACAGCCGCTGCAGCTGTGTATAATAATATAATATTATATTATGCCACCGTCAACGATTATTATTATTGGCTGCGTAGCCCGTCTCCGTTCCAAAGTTTTTGCACAGTTTTAATAATAACGACGCGGTACGCGTTTCTCGAGTAATTCACATAGTGCTACAAACACATAAACGTTGTACTTAAAAATCATAAATAAATTTGCTCAATCGTCTCGTTTACGGACTACCGGTACCGACGACTGACACATTATATACGATTGACTTATTCGGCCTTTTGAGAAAACCGGTTCGACCCATCATATTATTATAGTCATATAGAGTGATTATATATTTATGTACACATAAAAATAATTTTGTCCGAACCGAACTATAAACCATGAATAAAAAAAAAAAAAATATTAAATATTTTGGATATTTTCTGGTTGGTCGAGATGTGTCGTTGGAGAACAGTTTGAGAGTTATACACTTGTAAACGTCTCATAAGCTATTAAACTGCCTGCAATTCTTATGGGTACTTTGTGGTCGAAGACGATCGTCATAAGAAAACCGTTACTTGTACCGAAATTTATAAACATATTGACTTTGGTTTCTACAAAATAGCGAAGGAAAAAACTACCTTTTTTGAAGTGTTGGGGGACCTTATCACGACGCTCAAAAACGACAACGGACCCTACAGATATGGGATCACTCTCGGCTATATTGGTGGACCTGTCTCACGTTAGGTACTCGCATAAACACCGTAATGGCGTTCGTCATTGTTTTATAACACATTATTATGACTCGCCTGCCAGGCGGTCCGTACCTCTCTTGCGCGGCGTGTCCGGCGACGGGATGACCGCGGCCATGGCGGCCGACGAACCGCCGTTCTGGTGCTGTCTGGCCGGCGACGGTCGGCCACCCTCGTCGAGCTGCTGTACAAGCGGTGGCGACTGCGGCGTGGCCTCGGCGCAGACCGGTTCCTGGGCGGACGCGGCGGCGTTAGTGGCGCCCGGATTGTCGGACATGTCGCGCGCGCGCGTATACCCTCCTACACACCACGGCGACGCTGACGACGGTTCACGGGGAGTAGACGCGACGGCGGAAAACGCGAACCGGGAGGTGACGGAACAGAAACGTGTTGGATTCCGGAATTATTATTATTATTTATTTATTTATTTATTTTTTTTTTTCAATAATATATTATATTATACACACGCGCCCGCCGACGTGTACACACGTAATATGCGAACTGATCGATTGATCTATTATATTTCGTGTGTCAAACAGTGATGGACTCGTATGGACTTTTCGATACCGATCGGTTGGGTTGTATACGGCACGCGCGGCGGTGTCTCGTCGACGTGACGACGACAACGGCGATGGTCGCGGGCGTCTGTGTGTCGCGCACCGCACGGCCAGACTGCGTATTCGTTTATCATCAACACCACGCGCGGCGGCGTCGGCGGCGGCGGCGGCGGCAGCGGACGCTGTGGAAGCGCGCAGCACACGCTCTGCCTAGCGCGTCCCGCCACCCTCCCTGCCGCCCCTCGCGCCCACCGATCGCGGTGGTCCCTTCGCCATCGCCCGGCGGTCCGCTCTACACCACTTTCCCCGGCCCGCGCCGCGCCGCCGCGTTCGCTCTCTCGCGGCCCAGGCGCGCCGTAGCGAGGCTGCGGAAAGCGCGCGCTTCGCCCCCGTCATAAAGGTTTTGGGGCCGCTGTTCGATAATTCCGAGCACTCCTCAACCACCCGCCGGCCCATCCTGTCCACGGCCCGACCGCTGTGCTCCGCCGCCGCCGCCGCCGCCGCTATCACCGTCGTCGTCGTCGTCGTCGTCGTCGTGTCGTAGTCGTAGTCGTCTTCGTCGTCGTCATCGTCGGTCCCCGGACGCCGTCGACCCGACTACGACCGGGGGGGGGGGGACTGTATGGTGGTCGGGGCGGGCGGCCAGGGGACCTTTTGCACCGGCGGTGGTGTTGACGGCGGTAGTGGTGGTGGAGGTGGTGGCGGCGGTGGTGGTGTTGGTGGTGGTACCAGAACGCACCACGCCCGCTCTCGCGCACAGCATCCGCCTCCTCACTCCTCCCCCCGTACACAAACAGTGGTACACACGCACGTAGACGTATAATAGTGCATACAACCGTCCGTCGCGTGCTCGCCACCACCGCCACTGCTACCATGGTATGCGCGCGCGCTCGTGTGTATATGTGTGTGGTGATTTCGGGATACAGTGTCGGCGGCGATGGCGGTGTCGTTAGGGGGCAGCGTGGGGGCGCGGTGGGGAGGTGCACTGCCGACTGACCCCGATGCGTGTTGTTCTCTCGCGCGCTCCGCCGCCGCCGACGAATATAAGACGACGATGCGACCGGAGAGGAATCATTTTTATTTTTATTTTTTGCCCTTATTGCGTGAGACAAACGCCTATACCTGGATGCCGGTCTTTGCGTGTCATTTCGAAGGTAGTTTTTAGTTCTCAGCCATAACGAATTGCTGACACGGTTTTTTCGTATATTATTATTATTTTAATTATAATAATATATGCCATGTACATTGTACACGCAACAGACGAAATCTTTATCTGTATAAGACGATTTTGAAAATATTATATTTTATAGTAACCGACGGAGGTAGCCGACAACTCACATATCTCCACAAACCCCGCTCCCGATTTTGTGATTTGTCATGAACTACGTGACAGCCGCCGTGCGGAGGATTTTCCCGGAAATGATTTCCTTGTCCAACGATGCAGGGTATCAACGTCACGCCGCTCGATAGTCATGACACGTGTCTACAGATGCGGAGTGACGGCGATTTATAATAATTAATAGTTGCCTATACTATACAGATATATCGACAAACGAAAAGCGAAACTTTCGATTGACATAGTTTCCCTCGAGTCGTTAACAGCAGTAATCGGTTCGATTTACGTTTCTGTATAGGGTAAGCACCGCCGTTTATATAATATCCATTTATTATTGGTGGTAAATTGGCCATTAAAGCCATTATTCTGTCGTACCTACGTATTTTCTGCCTGCAATATTCTCTAACGATTCTGCAGTTAGTCATCGGTACCTCCACAATTTTATTTTATTTCAATATTTTTTTCGAATCTACCTTCTCGTCTCAATCTTTGACACACTATAATATATTATATAGTCTATAAAAACTAGTGGTGTTTCTTCCTAAGTTCGAATTAAATACTATTTTGGTTTGTAAAAATTAAATAATAATATTAAAATATCATCACTATTTTTGTTTTTAAATTATTTCCCTGGAGTATGTTCAGCGTACTTTTCTTATCCCCTAGTCATCTATTATACACCATATTATGTCATTCCAATACGTTAACGGGATCTATTTGTTTTTTAAGCTTATAAGAGGAATAGACGGTCAACTGCTGTTTTCATAGTACGTTTTTAGTTTTCTGCACCATCTATCGTAAACCGAAAAGGTTATGTATTTTGTGTAGACTGTAGGTACCGCTTACGTGCAGCAGCTTTATTTGAATCCTGCCGTGGTTATCACCCAAGTTCACTTGAGAATGCGGTATAATCCTGTTTAGCGTGCTACAAGTTTTGTACCTAAATTAAAATAGAGCTATATCTCGGAAGTCGTTAAATACCAGTTTGTTCTTTTTTCTTTATTATACGTAATAAATATTCTTGTATTCTCATTGTGTCCATCCGTCACTTTAATTCTGTTGCAATACTGTTTGTTTTAAAATCTCATTGTTAATTTTTAATAAAAAAAATATTACATAATATCCTCTCCCGATAGAAGCTGACATACATATCTTTTATTATATATTTGTTTTTATAAAAATAAAAATATAACATTTGAAATATGTATTATTCTTTATTACACTCCCCCCGCCCCATAAAAAATGTATTTTGAATATCCACCACTGAATATACTCTTTTAAATAGTTAAAATTAGTTAAGTTCATCAAATATTTACTATTTAGCTAATATTATTTCGTATGTCTATACTACTTTTAATACGTCGTTATTTTTTAGTACACCAGTGATTTTATTTATGGCACGTTGCTTAGATGTTTTTACTGTTTTAGTAATGCTAAATTTGAAAACGTATCTCATTCGATTAGGTTACATAACATTAATTACTGGTTATATTTCATTATTAATGGACACATTAATCACGTGCAGAAACTAGGGACTTGCCTAGCATATGTTTGGAGCCGGGAGAAATATTTTTCCCAATACTTGTTTAAAACCATATACGTTCACGTGTGTAGATAAATTATATAAAAGGCGCAAAAATAATAAATTTGGTCATTTTCGACTGCTGTTGCTTGTCGTTTATTATTCGGAGTAATTTTATACGTGTGTTTTTTTCATATACTATTAAGCTTATTTTTACCATCCGTTTATAAATCGTTATTTTCGCAAATATAATCGCATCCGCCTTGGATTAATAGTGATACTACGTATTTTATATTATGTTCAATAGATTCTATCTATATAGTTTAAACAGACTTACGAAATTAATATAATATTTTTAAATTATTGACTTCGTTTATACTAATGGATTACCAAGAGGTTTTGTACATTTAAAACTGTATTTTATTGCGCTGCAGTAGTTGAATTTTCTTATTTTTACATTAACATGACTTTGTTTTTTAGTAAAAACAATTGAATGATCAACCAAAATTTACTTTTTAAGCATAATAAATTTATTTCATACAAATATTTTAGTTAAATCAATTTATAACATAATACATTTTTAGTTGTATTTTATATTATGTAGAATGTACGAGTAGATCTCAGTAACTTACGTATATATACAATTATATCACATTATTAACGTCAATAATGAAATGGATATTTATGTGAAACAAACAAAAGTATCAACTGATATAATATATCTACATTTTTGTTATTTTGAATAAAATTATTTTATACTTGAAAAAAGTAATATTTTATAGAATTTTTGACATGTCAAATTTTTTTTCTTGTATTTCATTAGACCTTCGAGATACTGAGAGTACATGAATCGTAATTGAAATTTTTCCTAATAAAATTGCATAATAATTACTCGCACATGGTGGCTCATGACTTATGAATAACTTTAGGTATCTAAATATGAAGCTAACGTAGTAAGGATGAAATTTTTAAGTAAAAAATTGGAACCATATTAATTGTTCTTTAGAGAAGCAAATTTTTAGATTTTCTTAGTTATTGTGAGGTATAATTTATGGGATAAAAAATATATCTTGAAGTATCTTGAATATTTATGATTAAATTCGCCTCCAATCAGATAATCTGTATTCAAATGTTAGGATTTATCAATACTTTAAGATCGAGAAAATTATAATATATGGCTCCGAGGTCAATTTGTTAACTTCTGGAGTTCTGTATCAACACAAGTGTGTGGCACGTGTGGTATTTGTATAATTTCCGGCTTTTCTATAAAATGTTTTATGCAATGCCTCGTGGCAGTTTCGATTTTCAAAATACACCACGAATCTAAAATACTCACTATAATAGCTTAGAATGCTTAGATACAAAAAATTGACCTATTTCACGTATACATTTTTTACTTGTGGTGATTTTTGAACGTTTATTATTTTTTCATTTAATTCATTGAAGTATGTCTGATGTTTTCTTTAAACATTAAAAATATAATACAGTTGAACAAAATAAGTTTAACTAATTTTTAGTCAAATATAATTTAGTGAATCAAGTTTCTGTTAAAAATATTCTACGATATTGGAACATAAAAATAATATGTTAAAAAATCTGAGAAATCTTGTGGTATAAGAGTATATGCATTTTATTGGTATTAATCAATTTAATTTTTAAACCATTCAAGGCGAGATTGTTCGTCGTAAGATTAACAATAGGTTTATTTATATACATTTTTATATTTTTAAAAGGTTAGAATTAATAACTTATGTAGGTATATCTATTGAATTCAAAATTGACGGAGCGCATTTAAAACCACGCTATCCTACACGCGAGGTCGACTTAGTAGTTTGATAATAACGTAAGAATAACAAAATATATGCGAGTAACTTAATACCCAATTTTAGGTCAGTATTTTGTAGAGTATAAATGAAATACCTAAGCACAATAGACGCTATTGTATATTTAAGAGGGACACTATCCCTAACAATTTTATACAACCATCGCTGTACAGAAAATTATAAGCTATAATCTGGAGTTGATAAAATAACATGATAAAATATTATATAAATTGTATGTAATAAAGTGTATACGACAGGTATAAATTGTACTTGTATAATATATATAAAAAAAAAAAGATGAAAAAAATAAAAAATGAAAACCATAACACTAATCATAATAATGTACAAGTAAGAAGAGGTATACTTTCGTTTATTTTAAGGTTTTATTAATTAATACATTTCGATTGTACGAGTCTCTCATATATTATGATATCACATTATTCCGAGCCAGTCTAGTCGGATCACTCGACGCCACAATCATCTCAACAGCCGAACACTTCTTCTTTCAACTGTCTATCGCTATGCTATCCCAGACAAATGATTTCCACTGCGTTAATATATATATATTTATAATTTAATATAATACCACCCAATAAACTATACTACCCTTAATCGTGACTACCATCGTCCATCGTCCCTGTAACGGTCTTAATCCCGCAACCGTATCTTATCACGGTATTTTCACCAACTCCCCTGTGTGCAGGTATTCAGATAAATAGTTTAAATAATTATCATTATTAAATTATTTATTATCTACGGAATATCCCCTCATATCCGGTTTACATATTCCGCAACGCCATGTTCATATATAGGACAGCCATTTGCTGCAGCAACTTTCCACGCACGTCCGGTCCAGATTATATTTTATTGACTTATGTAGTAGTCGTTACTCTTTCGTCGCACGAATTTTTATCTATGATCATATATATATAACTTTGCCTTATTCAGTCTTCGTATCGTTTTTCATCGAAAGTGGAGAACAATTCTTTTCTTAATATAGTGCTGTACAATATTCTCGTCCCGTATCATTGACACAACCTCGCGAGAATACTGCTACGCAACATTATAGGTATTCAACAAGAATTTTCCGGATTTTGTTTTTAGTTTTTCTCTGTGTTATTATTTAGACTTTTTGAAAGTGACAAAAAAAGAAAATAGCATTTATTGCTGATGGACACGCCCGGTGGACAAACCCTGTGGCTATTTGTTAATAACATAATATTTCTTCTAGAAAAACATTATCAAGAGATTAATTAATACTGTTTAAATTGTTTTAATAGTTTTATATTATTTTCTTGTTTCATAGTTAAAATTGTACAGTGAATACGTATAGGATTGCATTTACCATATACATTTAAATACGTAGGTAAGTACCTATATTTTTTTCAAATTATTTTTGTATACAAACATATTTTTAATTATTTTATAATATTAGTAAACCTATTCAGTTTAGTTATCTATAATTAAAATAAATCAAACAACCCTAGTATAACACGTTTTACTTTAAATGTATATATCATAACAAGTATGTAACAGTTATATAGTTAACATAGTAATTTCACGAACATTTTAATTTTTCTTTGGCATAGTTAAATTTAATGAAATATTTTTAATATATAGTATCATGCATAACATTATGTACCACAAAACAAAAATAACTACTTAGTTATATTTTAATATTCGATAGCAAGAAATAGTTTTCAACATAGTTAGTAATTTTTGAAGAATTATAAAATTATTTAATTCGATAATTTTGGTAGGAATATTATTAACAACATGATAGCTATTTTTTTTTTTAATTGCTTAATACTATATTGTATTAATAATGAAATTTAAGTAAACAGTGCTGATGTTATCTGTAGTTTTTCTGTAATCGATAATACTTATTTTCGTTTTCCTTTAACAACTTCCTTTGACCTCAGTAATTGCGTCGCTAGAAGCTTACTGTCGTATTTAATTGGGGAAGTAAAATTTTTACCATCTTGTAAAAGCTAACTGCTTTTGGGTCGAGCGAGTTTGAAATCTAATTTTTATTTTTTTTTTGTATATGAATTTAGCTAAGATGATGAGGAAACTCATTATCTTCATTCCTATATGTACTAGTCGTCTATTGATCAGGTTATCTAGAAAACTATACTGTCAATTTATTACAGTGTAAATGGGAGTATGCTGGTAAAATACCAATCATCTCAAGAATAAAAGCTCAGGTGATTTTCTCGCATAGATAGTTTATGTTGACAATTCTACGCATACCTATTTAAAAGTATCTTTTTTAAAATAAACAACGGATGATATTATTAAACACAAATAGCAATGTTACAGAACTTAGCGGTTTTCAAAAACGTTGTCCAATTGTTTTTATTTGCTTTGATGTTTTTATTGTGTTTTACGTTCAATCGCATGGTTAAATACAAAACAAATACAAATAATTTCCTACTAACTGTTATAATCACGAATTATCAAAACAAAACATATTGAATGACTTGTAACGTGACAATGTGACAGACTACAGTACATAAATTAATACAGATTGTCACGCGTGCATATATTATTGTTATAGTATTTTATAGTTAATTTAAAGTTGTGACTAATAATGTTGGCTTCGAATTAAGTGCAATGGGTTTAAAATTACCTTGGATTTATGGTAAATATGATATATGGTAGGAAAATAAAAGCACATTCGTAAATTCGCTAAGCTAATAATAATAACTATCATGGAAAATCAACCACAAGGGACGCTGTACCGCAGATGCTGTTTTTCTTCGAGTTTGCATGCCAGTAAAGTGTACGGAATATTTATGTAGCTTTATTTATATTTTGAGGGCTTAAGTTGTAAAGTCATGAAAGTTTTGAATAGAGCTTTATCACACAATCGAAATTTAGGATGATTATGACGTTTAACAATCAGAACACTCTTTCAGTTCCAGAAGCCTATTCAAATGAACACTTTAAATCTTTTGTTTCGGAATTCGCCAACTAACTGTTATATCATTAAACATTAACTCGTAGTTTTTGTTTATTAATTTTTTACAGGGAACTGGTAAGTATTATCTATTTACATGCCTAGGTCTATATAAAAAACTTGAAGAAAATACGTGTTCATGGGAATTTGAAGTGTATCTAGGTACTATATATTACGCATTTGTAAAGTATTAATTTTTACATTTTAATCCTAACAATGAATTATATAGTGGATGATTTTTAGATTAATCTGCACTTTTTTTGTTGGTTAACTTGATTTAATCAATAAATTCACAAAAATATTCTTTATTATCGATTTAAAATAGTTGATTAAAATATAAATAGCACTATTTTATTACTAGGTACTAAAATTATTATGAATACTTCAATTGCAGAATATAGTATATAACGTCTAGTTATCTATAATAAGTTCGAAACCTACGACATGATTGATTAAAATAATTGGTAATTTAGTTCACTAGTGATAGTTATATTTCTATGAGCATATTTTAAAAATTACATCATTTATTTTAATTGATGCGCTCTAAAGAAATTAAATACTATCAGATTTTAATCATAATTAAATACAGTAGCTAATAGGTCTATACCATATGCAATACGGTTAAATATGCTAGGAAAATAAAGTAAAATACATTTATTAACATTTCAAACATTAGTTACTCCACGATGTATGATTATAGAATGTAGTTATAACTGATAGTATAGTAAAATAAAATAATATAAAGTGTATAACTAATAATTGTACACCATGGATTTTTTTCTCTAAGTATAATCATTCAGTTCCAAATACTCTATAATACATTAAAATAATATAACAAATGATTATTTTAAGTAATAATTTACTAGAACTTGAATATAAAACTTATATATATATAAAATCATAAATAATTCCTTTAAAATTGTTTAAATTATGATTATAATGTTTTTTAAGAATTAATAATTACAGTTATTAATATAATATTAAATATTATATATATTAATATATATTTTACCAAACTTTTAATTAATATTATGAGGTGTATTAAATAATTTAAACTAAAATTGCAGTAGTCGATAAAGAGTGTGAGTAAAAAAATATATATGTATATAAATTATAAAATAATAATGATAAGTAAATGATAATCAAATTATGATTTCTATTGATTATGGAAAAATAGTTAAAAATAACCGTAAAATATCAATGAATTAAAAATAAAATTAGTAATGTAGATCTTTATGTTATTGAAAATGTATTCATAGCAAGATACGCTAGGTAGGTTATATACAAATTTAAAAATCATCAAAGTTTGGGTCTTCAATAGTACATAAATAATTATCGTGTAAGAAAATATTTGATTTCATTAAGGACAAAATAAATGTCTTTATTTTTTCTTAATTTATCTTACCATCTGGCAAACATCAGAGGTTCAACATGCACACATTTTTATATTTTAAATAAAAAACCTAGATCTTAGAATATCAGCTAGATTGTAAAAATAGTGGCTCAGAATATGCATAGATACAATTTTTAAAATGTATAAGAAAGGTGTTACCAATAAAAAAAAAAATAATTTAATTTAAAACGTTATAGAAAAATAATGAATAATTCAACAAAAAATAAATTTGCATACGTTATATAAAAAAGAACACAATCTACAAGGTTTGGAATTATATTTTTTAATATTTTCTCCAACAATCTTGTCAAATGTAACGTATGTTATGTATTGTTAAGAGCTAAATTACAGTTAACTTGGAAATTATATTTTAAAAATTATTTTTTAACAACTAAAAATTAGATATAATTTCTTTTAATTGTTAATTAAAAATGTTTCAATTCAGAATTTAATTACAATAAAATATTATATATTTGATGATAAGTATATTTTATAACTAGGTATTTTAATTTTAATACGTGAGTTTAATCTTGAATTTATTTTATTTTTATTTTTTTCATATTTTCTAATATATTTCAAAAGACAACAATTCATTTCGAACTGTGTAGTTAACGGCTTTTACATTATGGTGTACAAATACCGAAATAATAATAAAACGTTCATTACTATACTGGTGGTATGGACACTCGAGCCGTTTTTAAACAGTTCCATAATATTATATACTTAACCTTAAAATATATAGTTGACGGGTTTCTCACTAAGTCTCACTAGGTCAATCGGTGAAATGAAACACGTACGCACACACATATACGCTCAATTAATGCTCATAATATGGATATGTTATTATTTTTTTTAAAAACAGTGCATAGTTTCGGTTTAGATATTTGCTGGTAGAGAAATGATTTTGATATTCTAATTCTGTATAAAAAATCAATGTGAAGTAAAATATTCTAGCAAATTCTTTCGGTCACACAAACTATTTTCAGAACGCACTATATAATAAAAAACGTTGTAGTGTGGTTTAAAAGTACATTATTTTTTTTCTTTATTATGGATATTCAACTTTTACTAACAGACTTTACCACTTCACCGTGTAGACTAGACGCCTTCCGGTACAATATACGCATTTTTTGCAAACCGTTAATGACGTTCACGCGATTCGACTCGGAGCATTATACTAATACAGGCAAAGCGTGCGTAGTGTTAGGTGTTAAACAGTGAACAAAACAAAAAAATAATAGTAATAAAGAATTCATATAGGTAACAATAAGTTTGTTTTAATAATAAAACGAAATAAATTCACGGATGCCAGTGCAGAGCACAAAAACAAATGTATCACACTAGTTATTACGCATTTCAGATTTTTAATGTAGGTATGAAAACAAACCTATAAGTATAATAGGTATATCCGGATTAGTTAAAATAATAGATTAAAATAAGTTTTAGACAAAATGTGCAAATACATACATACATACATATATATATATATATGTATATAATTATAAAAGTAAAAATAGTATTTATCTGTCAAAAATGTTACAAGTTGCAAGCACTTGTAGTGGAGTCTATACAGACTGATTTTTTTAATAGACAATATTTCGAAAAAAAAAAATCAACATTTTGGAAAATATGTTTATTATATAATTTGAAGTCATTGTATAACAAAATGTTTATGAAAATGTATATAAGTATTTTAGTAAAATTAAAAAAAAAAAAACGAATTTCGAAGTATTTAAAGCTTATAGATAGATCACAGATGAGTTGAGTGTGGAGTTGGGTAGGTAGGGTGCCCTGAATATCGTTTACTATTACTCAATTTATTTGAACTTTAAAATTAAAAAACTTATTAAAAATTAATTAATAATTACTACTGGTTTAAAGATTGATTTTTATTTATGAAAATCGTTGGTAACTAAATATTAGTCTGCTATAAGCCTATAAAATAAGAAAGTGAAAATGTATGGTGTCATTCAAAAAGCTAAAAATACTTAAAATTCACGAAAATAAAAATAGTAATATAAAATTAATTTCTTAATGATTTTAAACATTTTTTAAAATATTTTTAATTATCAAAATAACATGTATTTGTTGTTAAAAGAATCACTCAATATAAATCTAGCTTTTGGGTTTTCTTTAAAATGGTCTAATAGGTACATTTTTTTTTTTGTAAAATATTTTCTATAAACAATTGTTAATGATTATTTAACAAACGAAATTCAGTATATTAAAATATATTACAATAAAAATTTTAGTTAGCAACAACACCTTACAAATTGCATGTTAAAATTATTATAGTATAGACGATATGCTATTTTGAAAGAAATACATGGAATCTCCTATGATTAACTTACCAATTTAATGTGGTGGTATAAGTGTAATGATACTAAGCTATGTGATTTAATTTTAAAAGTTAATAATTAGTACTTGTGAGATAAGTATGATCTAATACAATGCTTGGTAACCGTTTGTTACAATGAGAGTGAAAATTAATATCTCATTTTACTTTGTATGGTGCAGCTTTACTAATATTTTAACTTTTATAAATATTACACAATGGTGTAACCTGTAGTAAAATATTATGTACATTGTACATTGTGCATGCATACTTTTGTTAAAATATTTTAGGTAGAGTATCAATTATACAAGAAAAATGTATTGTAGGTACTATAAAGGTTTTGTTATGTTATGAAATCTTTTGAAATAAATATTTTACTTAAAAATATAATTACAGAAAAATAATCTTAAAAATTACATGAATAATTTTATCACTGCTCAGAAATTAAAATTATATATATTATTAATACTTTTTATAATATTATATTTTTAGATTAATTAAGTTAAGTATTATGGTTTTTCCTTTACGCGAGCTTATAAAAGTATATAATTTAAGGTTGTTAACATTATGTATGGAGTCATATTAAAAGGAAAGGTAGTCGTTAACTATGTAGCTTATTTTTGTAGGTTTTGATTGTTATCATTTAGATTAAATTCATAGTTTAACGATTTGTAGTCTTACGTATATAATATGAATATGTATATGTATATTATTAAAATATACTATATATTATATCTACACTCTCTACAAACTCATAATAAATTATATAAAATAAATTCATTTTTTTATTTTAATTTGTTAGTTAATCATTTTGAATGCTTTATTGATGTATATAATTTATTTGGTTATCAAAATAATGATACCTATGCATTAAGCCAATATCATTTTTCAACATTTTATTACTTACTATAACAAAGATAATGACATTCATATTATATGTATAGTACTTAATATTTCAAAAAAGATTCACAGTTCCATAATAGAAGTGAGTGGGGAATATCAAAATACATGACACTTATCAAGTATCTGCTGAATATAGTTTGAAAATTATTCAACGCAGAATATGATACGTATACTTATGATATTAGATAAATTGTTTTTAGTATTGGATTATATTATACAACAAGAAAATATAAATTTGTTTATAAACTTCAATACAATTATGATTTATACTGTTTACAGAATGTATATGTATTATGTATATTGTGTTACTTATGAATTATGATTTATAAGCATAGCGAGATAAAGATTATACAATTTTACGTAAATGAAACGGGAGAATTAACAATTTATAAACACCAATAAGTTTCATCAAACTGTTAATAATTGATATAGCAGGTACTCGTATTTTACACACAATTGTAACACAACTTGCTGTATTAACTACTTAGTTCTATTCTAAGTTGTAACTTGTACATAAGGTATACATAAAGTTATAGTAAGTTAAGTTGATATGGTAGTTTTGTATGTTTTACTATAATTAATTGTTAGGGTGATGAATTAAAACTATTATGTGTGTAAGGACGATAACGTATGGAGTAGATATATTGTACTGTATTAAAAAGCGATGGCTGTTAGTCGTGTTGCATTTTTAATTGAAATGCATTGAGATTGAAAAGTGGTTATGTTCTAATTGTCACAAATAAATGTTTATAATTTGTCGTTTCGCAAGAAAATGAAATGCTTTTATTAAAAAACGTATAAGGAATTGGATTGTACCATAAACCTTAATCAGAATATTATGAATAATAAGTATAAAAATAAAATAATTATAGGTTATATTATTATTTGATTAGAAAGGATTATTATTGATTGTACAATGAAAATACATTTTGGAGCAGTATTCACGTTCGTATGCAGCATTATTAAAGACTAATATTTATGTTTTAGATCGGGGAGGAGATGCTATACCTCCATGTGGTCTCCCCGATGAGTAGTGTGTTTTCGAATTTTTCAAGGATCTGAACTGCGAATTTTTCTTTTACAATGAACACACGAAACCTAATAGCATCACACCGATAGCCAGACGTCCTTGGATTTCTTGGCCTTTTCGGAAAAATAGCCCTTTTCAGGGTTCTTTTGACTTTCGCGCTGCCCGTGTTAAACAAAGTATAACCAAAAACCACAAAAAAAAACAAAAACAAAATAAAAACAAAAAAAAAAACCTATAGAAAAAACATACAACATAAACAGTAAAGATCCATCCTATTCAAATAAAAAGGAATCTCAAAAAACTATAAAAGTTGTTCACCTGGACATCGAAGGCTTAAAAAATGCCAAATCCGAAATCATAGGCAAAACGTCCAAAGAGTAAAGATACAGACGTGCTCGCCCTACAAGAGACCCATGTGCCGGAAGGTGAGACCAGTCGTCTGAAAATCCCCGGTTTCAATATGATCAACTATATAGGACATCGCAAACACGGGCTGGCAACGTATGTCAACCAAAACATAGAAGAGACAAACGTGGTTTCCATAGCTGGAAATGCACACTCAATTGGCATACGCATAGGAAATCTTATAATTTACAACGTATATAAACCACCCTCGGAAAGATGGTCTAACTCAGTGCTTCCAGTCTAACAATGCTCAACGATCTATATAGGTGACTTTAATTTACATAGCACCGAATGGGGCTTCCCAAACGAGAATGAAGGTGGGGGAAAACTTACTAGCTGGGCAGCTGTTAACCGTTTGCACTATTTGAGTTATTGATAAGCCGAAAAAATGTCATATGCATAAATAAATAATGTTTTAGATATAGAATAATATTACGTTGTTATATTATTAAATTGGGTAAATTAAGTGCAATCTAATTATGAGGAAACGTTGGTTTTTATTTTTTTATTCTTGTTGATAAGCCATAAAATTCCTTTAATCGTTATGTACGTTTAATATTTTTTTGAACAATGTTGAAGTTATGTGTTTATTTTAAGTTTGCAAGGTTAGGTTAGGTCGTTACATATTAAGAGGCGACTGACGATCACTGTTTTAAGAAATTAAAACTCTTATAAACTCAACTAAAATTAAACAAAACGCATGTCATGAAACCAATCACTCATTGAAATTTGTTAATT
This sequence comes from Aphis craccivora, assembly GCA_009835225.1. NCBI lineage: Eukaryota > Metazoa > Arthropoda > Insecta > Hemiptera > Aphididae > Aphis > Aphis craccivora. The sequence goes on from VUJU01002625.1 coordinate 24,303, forward strand.
ACCCGGTACTAAAATCGAGTGTAATTTATAATCATATAATATTTTAATTCAGAGTTTAATAGGTCCAAAACAAGTGTAATTCATCACTTTATACTTGTTTGAGTGACATAATTAAAACTCGTGATCCATTTTAAATAATATAATTGGATTGTTATAGTTGAAATTAATATTGAACTAGAAGATTATGTTATAATTATTTATGTTAGCTTCTTGTTGCATATATAATACGTTGTCACGTTTAATGTGCTGATAATAGGTATAGCTAATACTTTTCACAAGTCATGTTGGCTAAATGACTACAGTATATTATAGTTTAATATATTTAATGTCTAAATTGAATACTTCTAGTAGTATTTCATTCATGTACTACCATCTTATAATATTATTTCTGGTACGTTCTTTATATGTATATGACTATTTATGTATAACACTATAACTCGTATAATATACACCATAAATAATAATAACTTTCCTGTACGATATTAAACACTATAATTATTTTTTTTTATATTATTATTATTAATATATCTACATTATATTGTAGAACAGTATAATTTTAAATTTTATGAAGTACAGAAGGACGAAATTTGTAGTATAATTATTATAGAAACCAAAATAAATCTAAATAATTCAAATATCGATACATCAATAATTACCCCACGTAAGATAATTATTTTAAATTCAAATTCAAAAACTTTTTTCTGTGCTAAAACAGACGTATATATATTAAGATTTTTGATACGTAATTGTTTCAAAAATATTTATTCGAATCATAAGAATATTGCAGAGTACATAATATATAATAGAGTATAGACTATACAAATATTGCTTAATGATCATAGTTTAACGAAAAGTGTTAATGGTTTTAAAATTTAAATTAAACTTAAAGATATAGGAATAAAAATTCCGTAAAAACAAACTAAATATAAAACATCTTTTAGGTGTTCATGTTTATGTGAAATAATTTTAAAATAATTGAAACTACAATTGATACCTTTCAAATAACTTACCTTGGTACTTCAGTTACATTATTTTAAAATACATGTATATATATTGTTGATACTATATTTTTAACGATCAATGTGTCGTGTAACTTTATACAGAAAAAATACCATAAGGTAAAAAAATAGTGAACTAGATAATTCTTAATATAATTGGTTACACAACGTAATAAATATTTACGCATAAATACAAAAATGTAAAAAACAAAACCAATATATAGTTTCTTCGATAACATTATTTAAGTGTTCTGAATTAAAAATGTTGATATTCATCACAATATATTTGTTTAAAATATATTTTAGAATTTTCATATCAGTATCCATCTATAAATATATAGATATATAATAATGTATATAAATTAAAAACCCTTTAAAATTAAATAATTTATAAAAGCTAAACATTTTTTAATTTTACAGCGATTATTGTATATTATTAAAGGGATTTTATTTGAAATTGCAGTTTTACTATTGTTTTTTGAGAAATAATAAAAATTGCGGTTCAACTTATATTTAAATGTAAATAATAACGATTATAACCACATAAATTATTTGTATTATTTTTAATCCATTATTTTAATGATTTTAAAACAAAATTTGATACTCCCTATTAAATTCTATTATTTATTATATATAAAGAAAACCAGACGAGAAATTCGACTTTTCATTATTTGTACATTAATCGCATCGTCGACTTTCAATGTCAATATTATTTAAAAAGTCGTTTAAATACAGAAAATATATTAAAACCAAAACTTTCATGGTGCAATCAAAAATCTCTTACGTACATCGAAGGATTTATATATATTATGTACACAAAGCTTTGACAGACGAAAGTTTTATTTGCGTGTCATTAAAATCTTAAGTTATTAATAAAATATTATTGACATAAAGTGAGTGGATATTATTTTTTCAAGATATTTATACTTTTTGCAATAGAATAAAAATAATGGTAGGTATAAATATACTATGTAATGTAATAACTATAGTATATTTTGTGCAGTTCATTTGTTTTTAGAATAACTTTGAATGTTTTGTTTGCATAAAGCCACATAGTTGACACACAAGATGCGGGGTCGAGGAGAGTATAAATCATATTATATTATAGTTACTACTGATTTGTAAGATGTGTCGATGATTTCTTTTTGATTTTTGTACTGTGCTGATGACTGTTATATACACTACCTATCTAATATTAATATCACTACAAAGACCAAACACGCATAGAGTAATTCATTAAAGATCTTTGGAAATGATAAAATAATGGCTTATTTTATTGAAAAATAAACGATAATGATAAACTAACCATAATAATCCACGGGGATACGGGTTATGTTTTGTCAGAGGCGACTGAGTAATTTTTGGAAATATTGAAACATGACACGCGAAACATTTTAGGTTTTTACATTTACACGTACCTCTTGCCTAAATTTTAAAACTTTCACAATTATTTGAATACGCAATACAAGTAATGGTAGTATTCAATTTTTAAAAAGCTTAAATGAATAGGATAATTACTTCAGATTTCAACTGATATAAAGGCAAATATTTTAATTGTTCTATTTAAGAACAACCTAACAGAACTAAATAATTAAAGTAATTTTTAATTATATTGATATTGTACATTTTTAATAAATTTATAATATTGTTATATAAAACTATATTTCAAAAATAATAATAAGAAAAACAGTAAGGTTAGTTATAGAATGTTAGACATCTCAATGTATATTTCATCAAGAACATATTATCATAATAAATCTTAAGCCTCATAATATTTTTGTAGCATTTAAGTTGGTATTTAGGATTCTGGATTATAACAAGATGTAATAGCGTATACGAACAATGTATACAGTATAGTATAGACACCACAAATAAAATAAAATAGAAGGACTTCACTGTCTAACATTACTGTGGTCTATTAACTTAAAGGTCTCGTTAAAGGTACATACCCAATCCTAATGACCTTATAGCTGATAAGAAGGTAATAACAATAATATTAATATATTTCAATTCAGCAGACCGACGTTGGTGGCGGCTTGGTGGTGTTCGTTTGTCGGTTCGCGGCGAAATGAACAACACTCGCGGTTTCTCCACCGTCAAAACCACAGCTATACATACAACGGGAGAGTTTAAAAGGAGACGCTAAGGGTGTGGTTTTCAAGCGGGGGCTTATGGGCCGCCAACGTCGCCAAGTAGATAGTTTAAAAGCAGTTATTAATTAGACCACGAACAGCGGTGCATTATTCACGTCATCAACCTGGCGAACGGGCAAAGCCACCGTCACTGACGCCCTGACGCCACTGACATACTTGCGTAAACGTTTCTACACGTACAGACTTTTTTCCTAACGGCTAACGGAAAAACTGGCCCAAAACCCGCCCTAAAAAATGTTTTCACGAATTTCTACTTAGCCAGTCCCTTTCCCACAATAGTTTCTAAAAGAACTAGCGAAAAATCATTATTAATAGGCCGTATGATTTGAGGTAATTGGTGTTTTTTGATTTTAATTGACACGTTTTGATTCCCCTATGAAATCAGATGTCGTCATTTTCTATTTTATAATTCTGAGCTATTGTTAAATTCTGACCATTAAATGTTGATACTTCAAAGAGCTCTTTCAATTAATTTTAATTGTAAAAGTAAGATTTTATTCTGTGTATACATAATACCAAATATCATGTTCCCGGTACAGTATGGTACCTATACATTAATTAAAAAAATCGATTTTTATTTAATGGTTCGTTTATAAAAATCTCAGTTTGTTATTGATAAAAATAATGTAACTCCTGCAGAACTCGTTATTACATTTTTATTTAAATAATATACTATAGTATTTAAACAAGCGCCATACAGATATATTATACGAGTAAATATCATATTTAAATCAAAAGATAAATTTATAAAATATTTTTGTGTTAGGTTATGATATGAGAAATATTGTAAACGACAGGCAATTAAGACTAAATAATATAGTATACACAATCAAATATGCATACGAATTATTAAGTGTCGAACTTTTATAAATGTAAGAATAATATTTCTAGTAAATGATGAAAATGCATTGAACGATTTATTTGTAAAAATATTATTTTCGATCTAAACTTGGAATGTTAAAAGATTTCTAAAGAGATGTCTTGTCTGAGATAATGTCTGAAAAATCTTTATAAAAAGCCGATGATTGGAAAATATTTCAAAATCCTTCAATTTAGTCAAGAGGAAAAAAATGATAATAAAAATAATAATAGATTTTTATTGTGTAAACGAAATTGCATGCTGATGTATTTTTATGTTATTCCGTAATTAAATTATGGTAAGTTAATAAGTATTACTATATTAAGTAATTATTATTTATTAGATTAAAATGTATTTATAATTTAAAATAGTAATATTTGCATTTATTTATTTTATTTTTTTTGTATTTTAAATTATGGTTCAAAAACTCTATATTGAAGTGGTTTTAATCATATTAAGAATTAAAATATGCTTTTAAATTATAGATAAAATGTAAAATTAATTTACTAATATTTTTCAATCAATAATTTGAGTGGTTAATAAATCTTAATTCTTATGAAAATAAATATTATCTTATAATTCAAAAAGAAAATTGAATATTTATGTATAAAATAAATAGCAAAATACCTATGCTTTTCGGACTGACTAAATTTGTAAAAAGATACTTAAAAAAACAATCTACATCTTAAAAATCTTAACCATATTTAAAAAGTGACACGTTAAATCATTTTATGGATTTTTTCTACGAATTATTATGACCAATAGATTCATAGTGTTGAAAAATATTTATATTATAATAATAAAAGTAAGAGAATTTCATTTGTTAAAATAATTGCGATAGTATTCAAATAGATACGCGATAATTGATTACTAAGAACAATTATTTTTAAACATTAAAATCGATGTCTATATTATAAGAGCCGATATCTTTTCATTTATATATTTTTAAATTACATTTTTTTCTACCTTCTATAGTTTAAATATATTTCTTTCCACGTATACCAAAGTTTTACTATTGATAATGTTTAATATTTAATGATGAAACCCATCTTACTAATTATGGTCAATATATTAATAGTTCTCAAAATCGGGTATTTGTCGAAGTTAATTAATTGAGTTAAATTGATTTTTCTTCGATAGGCAATCCGAACTTAAACGTCACTACTTCAATTATTCATTATTATTATTAGTTTAGTTTATATAGACAATATTCATTATTCATATTTTATTATTAATTAGTATTAACTTATGTTAATTATATTATATATTACACATATGTATCACACTTATGTTATTTAATTAGCTATATATTAAATAGTTTACTAGACTTACTATTAATGAATAATAAAAATAAATAAATAGTTTGAACACAACAACCACCGATTATAAATTTACATACCTACTTATAAATTGCATATAGTGCGTAGCCAGAGTGGCATTTTGGGTGTTGAATCACCCTATTATTTGTGCAAAACATATTATACGTGTATTTGCTATTAATTCAGATTTCTACAAAGTATGTTATCATATGGTTCTATTTCATACTTAACATTAATATTAAAATTGAAGATTACAAAATGTAGATATGTTTAGTGTCTAATACTCCTTTTTATCAAAAAGTTATATTTAAGTACAAATTAAAATGCTCCTTTAAAAAACTAGACTACACGCCTTGTATAATAGACAACAATAAAAAATCTAACCGGGTGCAAAATATGACAAAACGCAAAGCTATTAGCTGATAATATTATGTTAAATCATTATGTAGGTACGCGGCCAATAACACTATCGTGATTTCGCGTAAGTCGGCAGGTCACTTCCGCCCGTCTACTATAATAATGATATGGTATATAATAATATCGTAACAATACGTTCTCGTTAATTCCGGCTCGGACGCGACAAGGATTAAAATACACATTGTACACTGAGAGAATACTGTGACAGCTCCTTGCGTACACACATAATAATATACAATACATAGTGGTATAAACTAATTGTTTGTCCGCAAAACTAACACCACAGGTCAAACTTTTAAAGGGCCTCTTCCGCACACATGGGGTCGCGTGCATAATATCATTGTACTTGTCTATATGATCGGAAAATTATCCGATACAATATATATATATATCGTTTGGTCTCCAGCTATGGTAGTTGTGATATACTCATAAGTTTGATGTGTACAAATTAAATTTTCTAAAATGATTTCCTGAACTCTCTATATAACGTATGAATCAAGTGATTGTCAACTAGTTATTAAAGTGCTTGATCTACCTACACTTAGAGATCAGAGATTGATCTCTAATGGGTTCATTTTTTCAATGAGTCACTGTAAAATACTGTTCCCGAGTTGTATTTCGAATTTATAGACTTGATGTCCTCCACACGAGTTTTTCTCTGCGAGGCCCAGCAATCTTTCGATATTAATTTAAATAAAAAATATTCGGTTCCTACTTTCTAGTAGGACGACCCTTTAAAGATTCATGCCTCATGCAGTTATGCTAATACCATCAGAAGTGTGAAGAATAAAATATAATTACATCATGTAAATTATTTAAAATTATCATATGAGACGAATAAAATAACTGTTCTTGTTATACTAGTATATTCACTGATGCCATAATAATCGAACTATTAAATTAAACTACGTTTATTACTTTTCTTGTTATGCCAGTTGTATTGAAACGCCACGAGGCATAAACTTTAAAAAACAAATAAAGATTATTATATTGTTTTAATAATAATACCCGGCAGAATAAGTTTAATGGTCGACGAACACACGCGCTTTATTTGCTTACACGTGAATTAAGGATTTTTAAAATTTTTTTTTCGAATGATCGATTTCCGATTAGCACGCAGTTTATTGTAATATTTATAAGGTTGCAGCGCCTTACAACTAAGAATTACGTATAGTCAATGTTAATAATATTTATCTAAAATAATATAATGTAATAATTAATACAATTTGAACATATTGTGACAATTGTATTTTATGGTTGGCGTTTTTATTATTTTTTATAATGAAAAAAAATTAAATGATAAATAATAACAGAAATACGTATGATTATTATGGTAAAACGGAGTTATATACAAATTACAATAATTGTCAAAGGCTTGTTATTTTTATTTTTCAAACAGTTGTTTTTGACAACTACTTATTCTTAAAAATTGATAAACTTATATATTAATTTATTGATGAATTAAAAAACGTGAAAATAGTTTACAGATTATGTAACAACGATATTAAAACACCATATCATCTTTTATTAACATATTTTATGTGTGTATATTAAAAAAAAAAAGAAATCAATAGAGGTTTTGAAAATAAAGAATTTTAGCCGATTCAAGAGTTATTGTGAATCTCCTACAAAGCTGTCTATCATTTGTCCAATTTCCAGCTCTTCTATAGACATAACATAATAAATATATATTTTTTATATATTTCTATGAACATTTTTTTTATTTATGACTTTCGTCATATGAAAATACTGACACTTTTAAGATGGATAATATTATTAAGTTATAGAATATACCATTTACACTGCGAGCGCTATAGGTGGATAAAATGACCACAGAAAGAAAATTTACAGTTACTACTACAGAAGTCATAAACGGTTTATAATCTCATCCATAGTTTTTGTCGAAGTAAACAAGAATATTTTTGGAAGGTGTGTAGTTTTTTGTGTGTTTTGATATTTATTACAATGGATAAATAAAAAACGTCCGATAAAGTAATGATAAGTGGTTTTGCGTAGATGAAAAACTGATGTGTTATTATTAGATGTACAATGTCATCAACAATGCTCAGTTATAGAAATAAAAATGTATTAAATGTTGACACTGAAAATTTAAAATATTTATAAAATCATAAAAAGTGAGAAAATATTTTTTAAATTTTATTTTGTTGAAAAAAATATGACTTTTTGGTGAATATTTTATGTGGGCACTATATGTTTTTTTCATTTTTGAATAATAACAAAATTAAAAAAAATCGATTTTGCTAAAAATAAATATTTCATAAATATTAATAATAAGAATTTTTTTTTAATTTAGAAAAAAACCAAAAATACTGGGATTTTTTATATTTTATATTTTTTGATCACTCAAAATAACAAGCAACAAATAATTTAAATTTCTGCCGAAAATCATACTCGTAATTGAATATTAAAAATTTTTTATTGTTCCAGTTGCTTTACTTATCTTCAAAATTGTTATTGAATAACGGTGATAATATTAAATTATTTTAATAATTCTTCTCTCTGGAGGGACACTGTGTGTTACTTGGCACTTGGTGTGTAGGTTTAGCGAACCCAGGGATCCGAGCTGTTGCATATAGAATTGGGCCTGGTGTTAATTGCTTTGTAATAGACCCCACCTTATAATTATTACCTAATCACCTAATTATCATCTTAATTGTTTGGGTAGTTATGAACCACAAAGACTGGAGATTGAGCGATGGTATAAAAATCATTTTGAAAAAAACATTGTTAAGAAACAACCAACACAAAAGCCTCAGAAAAATGTAGACCTACAGGTCTTGAACATTAGAAGCTTGTGCTCCCTGTACAGGACCAGAACACTGACAATAGTAGTATATGAACTTGACAAATATGGACTGGCTATATTAGCAATTCAGGAAATCAGATAACCCGGATCTGGCAATCATAATAGTATAAAACAGAAAAAGCAACACTATTGTTGTCAGTGGAGGATTAGAACACGAAAGGGGAGTTAGTTTCGAAAACAGCGACAAGATACTTAACAACATACAGTGATTTGAGTCAATTATAATAGGTTATGTCTCTTAAAAATTAAAACTAAATGGTTCAATGCAATACTTATTAATTACTATGCTCCTACAGAGGACAAAGATGATTTGATAAAAAATGATTTCTATACATACCTAATAACACTTCACACAGTGCCTCAAAATATGGTCAAAATTGTATTAGGGTGACTTTAATACAATAATTGGAAAAGAAATAGGTTTCAAAATGATGAAAGGACAACAAATCCTCCATAATAACACAAAGACAATGGAGTTAGAGTAATATCTTTTGCAACATCCAAAGAGATGACCATAAGCTGTACATTCTCCACAAAAACAATTTCATACACAAACATGGATATCTACCGAGGGAACAACTAAAAATCCAAATTGATCGTGTCATGTTTGATTCCAGAAGAAAATACTCCATTACAGATGTGAAACGGCTGTAGAGACGTCTACGGGATATCGGACCACATCTTAGTACAAATCCAAGTACATTTCAGATTTTCGGTTAAGTGGAGAGAAAATAAAAGAGCTTTCCAAATGGTTAACATAAAAAAATGAAAGAAAATGCAAACCCTCAGAATTACATAGAACCAGTAGAAAGAAATTAAAAAAAAAAACAACACTAAGCTTGAGATTGTGAGAGAAACTAGAAAAATCAATCAAACAAGCAGTGATAGACTCACTAGGTTTTGAAGAAAGATGAACACCTAAAAAGTGGTTTAACGACAGATGTAGGAGTCATTTTGAAGAACCAGATGCTGTAAAATTGTCAGAAAAACTGTAACAGGGAGACAAACTTTCACCAATGTTCTTCAACATTGCATCGGAGGAAGTGGATAGAAACGTATTAAACACTCTTAAATAGGAAGTAAATAAATATTAAAGACAATAAATAGGAATCAAACTACCTACACAAATTAAGACTGTCAAAATAATAACATACCTACGCTGATGATACAGTATTATGTACTGTCTGAATCTGAGAGTGATCTCCTGTGTATGGCAAAAGCTCTTATGGATGAAAGTAAACAAATGGAATTAACTGCAGAAAATATAAAGCATATGATTCTGTCACGGTAAAATAATAGATTTACTAATTTGATAGTAAGAGGTAAGGAGATCGAGTTAGTCGAAAACTTAAAATACCTAGGGGTAGAATTGAACGCCTCGGGCAATAATCACAAAGAAATACAAAACAGAAGAATCTCATCTAACAAGTGCTTCTTTGGATTAAATACAATATTAAAATCTAAACTAGTTTCAATCAGATTTAAACTAAATTTAATATTTATACAAGATAATAATATGCCCGATAGCGCTATATGCGTGTGAAACCTATGCTACAACAAAAACAGACGAACATAACCAAGCAAGATTTAACAAAAGCATATTGTGACAAATTGTTGGTCCTAAAACAAGGGAGAATATGAGTGAAGAAAAAACAAAGAGGTAATAAGCATATTAGTGGATTCAGATATTATAGCTACAATGAAAAATAAAAGGATTAGCTGGGCAGGGCACGTATGATTAGGTCGAGAACAGACAATCGGTCAAGTTACCAGCTGAAAGCCGAAGAGAAAAAGGCAGCATGGTAGTCCAAGACCAGGACCTGGAATGCCCTAGATATGCTGGGAATATTGAATGGTGAATATCTAGCCACGGTTAGTGTCAGTTGGAGGTAAGCTGTGTTTGCTGCGAAGGACTTATAAATGTTCTATACAAAGCTAGAAAAAAAATTACTAATTCATAACGTATATTATGATAATATAATATTATATACATACATTTTTTTTTTTTT
>VUJU01002626.1:2889-34868 GCA_009835225.1 Aphis craccivora
TTTTTTTTATAAACATTTGATGTTAAAATGTTGAAAAAATTAGTCAAAATCGTAGGTTTTGGAAATTATAATTAAAAAAAAGTAAGTAATAAGTGTTAAAAATGTAATATAAGATTCCAGCATTTCTTACTGTAAAAAATCTAAAAAACACGAAAGCAATTTTTTTTACAGAGTTAAAATTTGAACGATATTATAGAAGATTTTATTATTATTATTATTATTAATTTTGCTGTGATTTAAAAATATTATTTTTGAGTACTAGTCACTTTTAATGTATATATTATTATTATCATATTTTCTAAACATTTTTTGCTAAATTAAACGAATTTATCTTAGGATATATAATATTAAAATAAATTACTAAAATAACAATATAAATATTATATTATATTTATGTATTTATATTTAAGAAAAATTTAACGATCTTAAGCCCTTTGAATATATAATTTACCTAATACAGTTGACAAAATTACAATAATACAAAATTCGTAATATGATTACAATAAACATAAAATTTTACAAAATACAACTAAAAATACAGAAATATAACTATTACTTAAATTGAAAATATTAAAAACTTTTTAATAACTTTTTTAATAAGACATTTGACTTAAATTTATTACGACTAGAATCAAAAAAATCTATTGATGAGGATACTTTATTAGCTAGTGACAGAGCGCGAGAGAAAAAAGAATCAGCACCATAACTTTTGCGATAGTAAGGGATGACAAACAAATCATTGGTTCTGGGGAAGTAAGTGGGAACCTTGATACCTAATAAGGCTAGTAAATGTGGACAATCAACGAAACCATTTATCAGATCATATATAAAAAATACATCAGAGATTCGTCTTCTTAGATCGATTGAATCAAGACCAATTGATAACTTATACTTATTAATTATTTTACCTTATAATAATACACCTGCTGACAGACCGTTGTCGTTTGAAATTGTTTTTTGTATAGAATAATTTATCATTGAATTCAAATTAACATAAACGTTACGATTACAATTACTTACTCAATGACGACTGACAAGGTACATTTGTCACCAACTGTACAGCAGAGTGGTTACTTAATTTCTTTCTTAATATTATACAATATATAATCTTAACAATTGTTTTTAAAAATTAAAATATATTAAAAATAGTTAGGTACGATAATGTTGATTTATACATTTTGACAAAATCGATAAAATTTTTTGGTTGAAATGTATTATACATTTTTCAATTTTATTATTCAAGTCTTGAAAATTTAATACAAAGTTATTCACACGTTTGTTTTTACAAAAAACTCAAAAAATTCAAAACTATTTATATATGATTCATTTTTGTTAAAGAAGTTTAAATTTTTATAAAAATAAATATTTTAACTACAAATAACGATTGTAATTTTAAAATATTACGTATTTGTGGAAACTTTTACGTTTATTGTTATATTTTACTATATATTCAATGAAATTTTCAAAATAAATAAATAAATTTTAAGGTACCTATAGCATTTTCTATTTTTTTAATATTTATACCAGAATCCTAATCACGCAGTTCTACATTAAATTGGCCGCCGTACCCGCCGTTTTTCCCGAATAAACATTACCTAATGAATTTTTTCTCGAATAGTATACTGCCGAAAGTCCGAAAACCCGAAACCTATTTTCCCAAAAATTATTGTTCTCGAAATAAAAACATTTAAAAATATTAGATTTTTGTTATTACTGGCCTATTTTCTATGTATTATATTTTATACCTATTACTAAAATACTACCTACTATTAAATGAAAATAGTATTTACGAAAAAGTATGGGTTTTTTGCCTTTATCACAATTTACCGTCATTACAACGACATAATATGTATAATATTATATAAACTATTACTATCTTTGTCATATTTTGATTTGGGAAAAAAGGTTTTTTGTTTTCGGACTTTCGGGAAAAATACCATTCGGGAATTTTGATTTGGGCAAAATACCGGTATTTAGTTAAAAAATAATAACTAGAAATTAGAATAACATATGTTTTAAATATTAAAATATGTAATATTAATAGATAATTAAAAACATAAATACAATGTTTTCATTAAAAACTAATTATTCACTCTATAGTATTGATATAATAGTAAATTTAATAATTAATATCAATATATAATTAACTAGTCAGGCTGACGGTCGGCATATAATCTATAGACTCATAACTGTTTTTGATGTGGAATCATTTTAAATTTAAGACATCTATAATAATTAATATGACCCATTCATTCCTAAAATATAATAAAACAAAGCAAATTCTATGATTTTTTTTTTTTTTTTGCAGAATATTTCACTTATTTTGACTATTTTAGTTACATCGAACGACAAGCTCCATTTCGACAACATGCACATAATTTTGCAAACTAATTTTTGATTTTTGCGAAAAACCAGTTTTTTAACAAATAAAAAAAACGGTTGACATGCTGGTGAATTGTTGCAAAAATTAAAAAAAACCACTTACAACACTTTTTATGCAAACTATTAATACCGTGTTTCTAGATATTATAATATTGATTTTTATAGGTCCCATACGGTTTATAGAATTTTTTTGAAACTGTTTTCTTAAAAAGTTTAAAAAAAATTATAAGTACACACATATATATACATATATATATATATATTTTTTTTAAATATTTATCTTATTTTAGAATCTTCTTTGTATAAGTACTTTAACTATTATTTTACTGTATGAATTATAATAATTATTAATTACTGTGAATTCATAGATAATACTATAATTATTATAGGTATTAAATCGTAATCGTAAACATTCGTCAAATAATGTATTCATGATTAATGATCGATTCTAATATTATTATTACCGTAGGTACTCGATAATATTAAGTATTCAATTAACTATGTGTTAGAAAAACTCACTTAGTGATATAATAAAATATCTGTTAAAAATAAATAGGAGCGAATAATCTACATATTAGAATAAATTAATACAATGGTATCTCGAATTTCATGAATTACAATTAAAAACATTGAACTACCCATCTATCATCCATTTAAAATTATTTAATAATGTAATTTAACATGAAAAATTGGTAATACATGGTTTTTTACATTATTAATTTGCAATTCGTAAGTCAATATAACCTATATTATTTAAAATGAATCACAGCATAAATAAACTCATAACAATTTTATTATTCTTTATTATTTAGTTCGAAATCAATAGTTATAATAGAAACTTTCCTGAAAAAGTTAACTAGTGATACCACTGAATTAAGCTTTATTTCTAAAATAGTTGTATATTTTAAAGTATAGATACATCGTACATAATATAAAATAATAATGATGATACACATACGGCTACATGTATAGGTACCTAACCTTTACGACCTACCTACCTACGACTTACGAGTGACATCAAATTAAATGTATAACACAATCTAGTACTTCTTAAATAAATAAATTGTTTATTTTTCCAGCTAATTTTTATACTTTAGTATTTTAATAATTAAACTATTCATGTAAAGATCATAAACGTATAGCCATGGATAGTGCTGGGTAAGCAGCTGCTCTCCCTAATCACCAGAAAAAAAAGACTGCTTTAATTTAAGTTTCAAATTTCAAAGGTCACCAGTGTATTGAATTGTATATAGTAAATTGAGTAGTTTTTAGTACTTAATACTAAAAATATTTTTTTGATTTAATATAATAAAAATCATTACCAATAACTAATTTTAACAGTTTAGTGTAGGTAACTAAACTGTATTTATACACTATGATAATGTATCTCAAAGATTTGTGATAATAATATTATAATATAGGTAAATAAATAACAGCCAACTGTTATTTAACAGTAAATCACACGTCTAGATGATAATAATTTACAATTGTTTTGGTCGTTGCTTTCTATTTTTAAGGTAATGATAAGTAAGATGTTAAATTAATTTTTTTGCTTAAAACATATCTAAATTAATTCATTGATATTAGATACCTATATACAAGTTTGAAATATTTTCTTGTTAAGTTTAGAAATTCATTTCATCGTTTGAATCAATCTTTATAAGCTCAATTTCAGTAGCATGCTCAATATAAACCTATATATTTCAATTCATCTCTCAATATTAATTGGAAGAATCTTCAAAAAAAAAAACATTGCTATTCATAAAATAGGACCTATACATATGCTACACAATTATTTATGTATATTTTTAAGTCTTGACAATTTAACTACATGTTAATTAAATTATAATCTGCCTACACCTGCATATGAGTTATTTTATAATGATATTTAAGTCAACGAACTTGGATTTTCAAACGTACTATGACAATGAATTTTCCTTAAATAAATATTGTTTTATTTTTGAAACCAAAAAATATTAATAGCAAAAACTTCAAACATTCCACTATTACTCAAACAATCATTTTTTATGCACAATGAAATATTTTTAACTGTCATAGGCATATCAAGTTGAATTATAGAAATAATATATTAGGTATATATAACAGAAACCTCTCAATAACAAACTTTTTTTGAAAGTAGGAACATTTTCACTACCTAGTTTTCAATGTGAAAACCTCCGAATAGTGGACACATATTTCAATCTTTATTTAAAAATAATGATAAAATGACAACAGAAATGTTCTTGCACAGTAGATAATTAATCTGATAATTATATCAATAATGAAATGAATTGTGATAAGTATATGTACCTATGCATTTTTATTTTGTATTTATTTGAATGTGTATTATTTAAATATTAAAATTATTATATCATTAATACATTAGATAATAATAATATTGTAATTTTTAATTTAACATAGTGGATGTTTTTTCCTTTTATTTAATTTACCTTGTACAAATTACAAAACATTACCTCCTCCGAATATCAGACTAAATTTCGGTGACAAGAGTGTCCGCTATTCAGAGGTTTCATTGTATATATACTTTATTATACATTATATAATTATTCACTGTCTAATAATAACACATCAATGGCCATTAATCATTATACTTTTGGAGCTCTATAATATTATATTATCCTCTTGTAAAAAGGTTAGACGAAAAATACATCGTAATTGAAACAAAGCATAATATTATCAAATTCAGAACGTTAAAAAAAAACATTTTTTCATCTTGACTAAATCCCAATTCTCTTTTATCACAACATTTTATGCCAATCATTAAATTATATACTTATATATATACACTACTATAATATAATAATCCAATGTTTCGTAAAGAGATAATTGGGTCTTATCGTTATTTCCCCATAATATTATATCTATATTGATTCGTTAAATATGTATTAGGGTTGTATGATAATAAATCATAAAATAATGAAAATCGCAAATTGTTCTCTCTATCATAATATTTACACCCCTCGTATAATAGTTGCCTATAATACATCCCATCTCTTGCAACCGGCATGTATAATCGATGGGCGTGGTAATCCGTTTTAATAGTATTATACGGAGGGCTTATAATACAATTACGACGAAATGACTTTTTCTTTTGAAAAATACATGGATTTATTTAGTGATAATAATAGAACAGACAAGCAATCGTGTTATAACTGATTTATTGTTGTTTTTTTTTTATCATGACAATTATTGTGACAATATATTTTATGGAATATAACGCATAGACAATAATCTAAATGTTTTCTTCCGAAGTGAGGGAGGGAGAAGTAGAATTTGTATTGATAATAATATACATGGTATGGTGTGAAGAATGATATTAGGTCCTAAATGCAGATCAATTGTTCGCAACACTCATAACTGTTAATAAAATAAATATTATAAAACATAAGTTATTTAGAGCATTTAGTTATTAGAGCAAGACATTATTTTGTAAGAGCTCAATTGATTTATTTGTGATTAGATTAAGTTCTAGTCATTATGGTTTACATACTAGGCATTATAAATAAGTATTAAAATCGCTTAAACACAAAACTTTTACTAAATGAAATTTGCGCAGGTAAAAAGCATTCAAAAACAAAATAATCTAAACAAATTAATAAAAATTATAACTACCCTCGTAATTTTTTTCTCTGGTTAACATTGCGTGAATTATGTTTTAATTAATAATACTGTTTAATAATATAGTTTTTATTTCATTAAAAAAACTTTATAAAGCCAGTGTAAAGATAATTTTTTATTAAAAATAAAAATGCTTAGCGAGTTGAGTTAATTTTAAACCATCTTTATTACGTTTTAGTTTTTAGCCCAACCAGAAATTTTATTTTAAAATAAATATTGTCGGATGATGGTCGCATACTTACTACTTAGTATAACATTTTTTTTTAAATTTTTATTGATTCAATTTACAATAACTATAATAAGTTACATTTAATTTGTTATTCCAATTAGCCTAACCTAACCTAACCAGTTAGTATTTGTCATAATGAATTCTTCGAAATTAACACATGCAGTGAAAATAAAGATGATAATACAAATATGATAAAATTCTTTAACTAAAAAAAAAAGAAATTTAAATATTGTGACAATACTTCATTTTACTTTCAATTTATAATTTGATAGTATCTTCTTCTTTCTATTTTATGATAAATACTCAAATTATATAGGTAATTTCATAAAGTAAACTTATTAAGTAGCTAGATAATACACAAATTAATTTTTTTTAACATAAAAAAAAGAATTTATGGTTTAATCATAATTATAATAATCGGCGTACCATAAAGAATATAACTCGCGTTTATAAAAAAAAAAATATACGTTGCTATAGTAAAATACTTCTTGTAATTAATTGAAAGGCATATTTATCTTTAAGCGAACTTTCCAGATATGCAATTTCAAGAGGAGGTCGGTACAAATCGATAGTTTTAATTACTTTGGGTTAAAGTTAAACTTTATTTTTAAATTTTTAAAAGAAAAAAATACTTTTTACATGTTTGAACATCTAATTATTCTTATGTTTTGTAAAAATGTGAAAGAAAATATTATATTATATTAAATTTATATGTATAATGAGTATTTAAGCCACAAATTTATAAATTCAATAAGTAGGTACCTACAGTTTAGATTCAAGAGATTTATAGTATAATACTATTTAAGATTAAATTATTATAATATTATAGATACTTTCTATTGCCAGCCGAAATGTATTAATATTCCATTGCTGTCCGTATGTATGAATAATTTAAGCTAGTTTACAATAAAAAACTATCATGAAATAAAAAAAAATATATTTTGCTTTTAGTATATTCTTCATTATTTGTAGATGAACGTTCTCGAAAAAAGTAAAACGAACTTTTACCTACCTATTGGCTATTAACAATGAATTTCTTCGTCATCGAGTACACAATATAATATACGAGTGACACGATATTATTTCTATCATCAATTTCACGGTTGTTATACGTCTTAGTGTACTTACTTCAGTTCGAATTTCGGTGACTTAAAAGTATTGTTATTCGTTGAAAACGTCAAATACATTTCGGCGGTGCGCTGATTTTCCAGTTGCTATACGAGAATTTATTATCCCTCGTCGGCGCGTTTACATACATATATACAGCAGTGCGCGAGAGAAGGATGCGCTGATTTACCCCTCTTCCCCGGAGAATACGGCTTGTCCCCCGAGTCATAAGTAAATCTGAGAGGTCTAGTCGTAAACAAATAATAAAAAAACAATCTGCAATTGCTCCGTATGAATAAACAATGCTGAATATTAACTCCGAGTTAAAAAAAAAAAACAAAATGTAAAAAAGTATTATAGATAGACGTGATCTAAAATGTAGTTTTGAACGTTTTGAGATAGTGTCTCGTGATAATATAATATACATAAATAGCTCTGCTGCACTATCGCAATTTGTTTGGTATTTTACACACACCCACATTCTATATCAAGTGTACGGCGCATTTTGAATCGATATTAATAATAATAATGCTCTAAGCCAGCGTTTCCCAAACTGTGGTCCGTGGACCTCTTGGGGCCAGCACGTGTACCGGAAGAGGTCCGCGAACGTAAACTGAAAATGCTATATATCTACCATATAAAAACGAAAATCGTATTTTTATTAAGAGGGCGTCGTACCCGCACGTGTTGTCTCCGTCTTACACACGTGTGATATAGACAAAATGTGTTTACGCAGTCGGAACTATCATTCGCTCTATATAGTTACAGCTCTTTCAATACTTTATTTAGAAGGAATGTGATTAATTCTGTTGAAAGGAGAGATATTAAACTATGCCTCCCCGAAGAGATTTTTTTAATCGATTTAATATATCAACCAATATTCAAGCTTAAAAATGTCAGTTTTTTTATTTTTTCCCTTCACTTAAAAAATAAACCAAAACAATTTTTTTTTTTAAAAAACTCACCGATGAAGCATGGTATAAGTCATGATCTTTCTATTGTAGTTAAAAACCATGTTTCTACGGTATCCGTGCGTTGTGTTGTGTGCATATAGAGCCGAGGCTTGTTTTTTACTTTCAAAATACACGTTCGACGTCCCCTTAAGGGAGTCCGCAATCATTTTTACTATCCCTAAGGGTGCCGGCAGAGAGAAAGTTTGGGAAACGCTGCAATCTAAACTATAATATTTTAATTAATTGTATTATTTTATATTATTTGTTTTGAACACACACACACACACACACTTAATATATGATACGACCTTATACGTATTATACGCGTACTCTCTAATATCGTCTAAAGTACGGTTGAGATTGTTTGAGCCGACGAAACGCAAAAATCATAGTTATTATAATATTATTATAATATATAATCAGCTAATCCGAACGAATAACCATCATCGAGTGTCGACTCGACACACACGCAAACACCGTAAATAATAGTATCGTAATAATATTATAATAATAAAATTAATATGTAATATTATTAATAGACAACAACGTATAAAAATAACGATTGTGGGGATTTTCTCAGCCGTCCGTCGAGGTGGCGTTGGGCTTGTCCACGTACAGTTTCGGCGGCATGGGCACCACGTACTGGCCGGACGGCGACCGGGCCGACAGCGTCAGGGCCGGCAACTGTACGTTGTACGGCGGCAGTATCGATCCCGGTTGCTGTTGCTGTACGATCGACGGCAATTGCGGAATGTTGTTCTGGTACAGGTTGGGCACCTGGGCCGGGAACGGGGCCTGCGGTATGTACGGGGCCGGGGGCAAGTACGGGGCCTGGGGCACGTACTGCGGCGCGGCCTGGGGCACGTACTGCGGCGGCGGCGCTTGGGGCACGTACTGCGGCGGGGCCTGGGGCACGTACTGCGGCGGCAGGTGGACGACCGGCGGCAGCGGGTCGGCGACGCCGCTGGACACCAGAAACGGCGTGCCGGCCACGACGGCCGGGCCGCTGTCGGACCGCGTGCCGTACAGCTGATTGTTGACCGCGTCGCCGGTCTGGCCGCCGGCGGTGTGGTAACCGTCGCCGTTGCCGTACTGGCCCTGTTGACCGACCGCGTTCGTCTTCACCGACGAATCGTGATAACCGCCTCCGAACGCCTTGCCTTCGCCGTCTCTGAACCTGTGAATCGCAAAACGTCCAACGTGTGTTACTCAAAACCCGAATACCCGACCTACGATCGAGGGGGGTTAGGTTTGCGCGGGCAATACGCTCATTATTATATTATAAAATGCCATACGAATATTGGATTTGGATAACCTAATTATATGACCTGACTACATGGGATTTTAGACGTGTTCTTTGCCAAACTTCGTGTTTGATATACTTAGTGAAGCGATAAAAATTCTGAAAACACTTTTTTGAATTTTTCGTCAAATCTACTCGAGATCGACTTTCCCAAATTTTTACTATTATCCCCCGAATTTCTAAAACTTTATAGTAAAAAAGAATGATCAAAAAAATTGTTAAATTTGGATAAATAAAAACAAAAAATCAAAAATATGGAAAAGTTGACCTCAAGAAGACGAAAAATTCAAATCTGTGTTTAGAATTCGAATTGCATCACTATATTTATTTAATCGGGACGTTTGGCAAAAAACACGGTTAAAATCCTATAGGTATCACCCGTGTGTTAGACAAAGACAGAAATCACTGGGTGGAATCCCCTTAATGTTGAAAAAATAAAAATAAATAACATCCCTGAGAGACGCACCAGTAAAGACTACGAAAACCTCGTAAAAAAATGACATCACTTAAAATAATTTTATTTTTGATGACATTATTACGACTCGATTATAATATTATATTTTATAAAAGAAATGTCGATTTAGTTAAATAAAAGTGACACAGGTATACCTACATAATATTGTACGTTTAATACACAATTATTATTTTATTATAAAACCATATATACCTACTTAATATTCAATCTAAACGACGATTTTATATCGCATCATTACAGTATCGCTTATCATACTATTATTATTTATGTTTTATACTCGATATATTATTATTACGTTACCTTTGATCTTTTGCACCGTATTGAATCACTCCTCCGTGTCCAAGACCATCGTCATAATACGTAGCTTTGTTACCGCTCTCGTTTTTTTGATACGAAGTGCTAAACCCTGCGACTTGATGTCCTTTGTTCCGTCCGTTTATCCCTCCATAAGCTCCGCCCTCGACACTCGTAACGCCACGGTCGTTGACACCTTTGATTTTATTTTACTCTTATATCGTCAACGCGTGCACATCGTGCGAAATTCAATACAACGTTTGCTAAAATAGTTTAAACTCACCGCCATAAGTATTTCCAACGTCGTATCCGTTTAGTTGGCCGTTATTGTCTCGGTAGAACCCATTCTGGTCTCGATATCCGTTGGCATCGATTTTGTTCCCGCCGAACGCCTGTAAAGCTTGCAATCCGTTTAACGCCAAATTACTGCCAGCTGTAGCATATCCCTGGGGCACTTGGTCCACGCTCCAGACTCCCGCCGGATTTATGATGGGTGGTCCTGCAGGCTTTAACTGAACAAAATCACCACCCATCACGGTGTCCAGCGTTAGATTTATATAAAACGCCTGGACTGCCAATCCGATCCCGGTTAGGTGCAACGATTTATTAGACGCCGTCGAAACTTTTGTCATTATCAACTACCTGTTAATTAAATATTAATTAAACATTTTCAACGCTCGAGCTTTTAACGTCACCTTTAAAACGTGATTTATACTACAAGCTGGATATATTATTCCCAGTATATTGAGCGTTCGTTAGCATATTTTTCGTTGTACAAATTTATAACTGTCTTAAAAATAAACGTTTTACTTTCAATTATATTGTCACTATACTTGTGATGGGTAACCGATTTTCTTAATTACGTCTTCTGGATTATAGATTTCTCTCTACTGTATTGCACTGTTATTAAAGTACTGCGTAGTATATTAATTATATGTATTACGCGTATGTCAAGTAACTTCTGCTGTGTCTGTCCATAGTCCATCCAATTGGAATTAATTGCCATGATTACCAATACTATTGTGGATCTTATAAAAAAATGTTATATTATAATATAATATTATTTAACTTATATTTCTGTAGAAGTTAAAGTTCTCTTGCCTATTTCTTGGTCCATTTTGTTTAATAGGTATACTCATTATTATTTATTTGTTAATTAAATGTAAATTAACTTTTATCTTTTATGAAAATAATCGTGTTATAACGACTACTTGTATCCACTTAAAATTTATTTACGACTTAGTTTGATTTTATTTATGTTTTATTAATGTTAATTTAAAACCATTGAGTTTGATTAAACATCATAATATTAATTATTGGTTATAAAATAAATGTTATAATAAATTCATAAACTAGATTATATAGTCAAATGATGGGTATAAAATTAGTATAAGCACTAAACAGTGGGTATAAATACATAATTAATTAAATATGAGCACATATCGACATATCATAATATGACGTATTATCTCGTATAGATGCAAAAATAACTAACTAAAGTACGTATAACCCATAAATGACAGTAGAAAATATTATATTTTGATCAATTAAAACGAATCACTTCAATGTTCAATTAGTTATGATAGTTAATCATGATTTAGTACTGTGACTTTATTGTCACTACACTCATAAGTCATAATAAATTTAATTGTTTTTGTAAAAATTATGTAATTTTTGTTTGTATTGATTTTCTTTTCCATTGCTGATAGCATAAATATTTATTTAAATTACATTTACTATTAACGAACCCAACTAATACATAAATTATTAAATAATAATCATTTAATTTAATTATTCTCAATAAAATTAACGTGACCGCATGTAATGCTATCGTTATTTGTCATTGTTTTTTGTATAAATCTTTAAAAAAAATGTCTTCACTGATATGAGTTTGAACTTTTTGTTCTTTTGGCTTTTATTATATTTTAAGGTTAATATGTACATATCATATATCATATAATATGATATATGCACATAAATTATATCACATGTAATTAAAGTAACATAATAGCGCATTATATATCATTAAAATATTTTGTATGAACATTTAAAATATATTATATTTCAGAAATGCCAATAACCTTAGCAATTGAGGCATCTATATAAATAAAAATATATCATATACAGTATATACCAATATATGTTATTATTCAAGTATTAATAACAATAGTCAAGTCCTAAAACTGTATTGTGCCTATTAAAAAAAAAAAAAACAGCTACGAAGTTAATATGACAATATCTAGTCTTTTAAAAAAGATAAATATTGTAATAGGATTATTTCCACAGAGTAAAAATGTAACACTAATCTCTATCAATAATCAATTACAGTAGGTATATTTTAGTAGTATACATAAAATTATTGATTATTCTTGTATTTTAATAAAAAAAATAGTCAATTTTTAAGACCTAAACACACATTTATAAATTATATTTTACAGTTTTTGTGATAAACATCAAGAGAAATGATTTAAATTAAAAACTATAAGTGTAATGTCACTATAAAATATTGTACAGGAACATGATTAAAAATAATAACTATTAATTTCTAATCATGCATAGGAATAGTGTAGAGTTTTTCTTTACTATTCGTGTCTAGAAACGCACTACTATTTAAAATAAGTATAGGTATATTATGATAAATTAAATGTAAGGTCACAGATTAATCATACGGAACGTTCAGCTACTGGTTATTTTAATCACGATTAGAAATCGTTAATAAAAATGTATTGTTAGTCATCAAATATAAATATTAAAATTTAATTCGTTTATACTAATTTTGAAAAGATTTTCGTTTTTTGCAATGAACAAAAAAGTAGGTACCTATTACCTAACTGTGTATTATATGATTATAATATGTGTATTGTGTAACAAATTTTAAAGACTGAACATGTTTTCAAAAACTTAAATGTTTTAATCAGAAATATACTATAAATACACTGTAAAATTACAATACGAGTACGAGGTTGGACTCTTTTTGTCTATTGTATACCTAACCGAATAGAATCGTGATAATATTAAGGTCGGGCGAATCTTCCGAGGACAGACTCTTGCTTTTTTTATACTTAAGTTCAAACAAATAATATATGTGAGACTATAAGGTCAAACTACGGTTCTAAACATGAATGGAAACGTCTAAGTCGGGAAGGAGTATATATAGATAAATATAGAAGTGTAAAAAAAAATATTACGTTATCATTCAGTACACACAATATTTTTAAATGAATGCGTATTAAATTATATTTGTACGCAATTCGACTTCAAACAAGAATGCAATCATAATTGTTTTCTCGTAGGTAGTTAAATTGTTATTCAAGAAACGAATGAATAAAATAACGTATTAAACTGACAAATATTACAGTATTTAAGTATTTCCAAAAACAGTTCTTAAGTTTGTTATTCATACTGGTAAATGGAAACAACACATCAAAGAAATCACGTACAATATACATAATAGTAATTGTTATGCTGTACATTCGTTATTTACTATAGTATGGTCTAACGTGTGTTCTAATACATATGTTTCCATATACGATTCGGCGGATAAGAGTAAAAATGTCGAAAATATGTCAAAACTAGTGTAAAAAACAGACAAAAGCAATAATAAACATAAGTTGGTGCAATATTGTTTTGCAGCTTACCCGCGGTAATGTTGACCGTTCTCTCAATTTATCGAAAACAATAATAACATCAAAATAACATCATTATTAAGCGTTTGCGTGAAAATAAAACGGTCAGGTACCTACAATACAAGTGAAATTTTATATTAGTGGAATAAAAACAACTTACAGTAGTTTTACACCGGTCGAAACGAAAAGGCGTATTGTCGCACGCCGCACGCCGAACGAATTCGTCGACTTTTCAAAAAACAACACTACAAAACGATTTTGTATTTTATCGAGGCAAATCTACTGCTGTAGGTATCACTCACTTCGTACACTATCGCGGCTAACCGCGTTCCAAGCCGACTCTGTCTCGCCAAGTAAATCGTATAACGCGAAACGTTTTACTAAATTCATGTATAACATACACAAAAACACTCATTCGTTTTGGCTAATGCCTACACCCAAACCGTTTTTACAGTTTAATGGTGAATTATCGGGTTCAGGGTCAATTATTGAGCATAAATCGGTTGCTGCGGTGCATTGTGTCCGACCGCCGCCAAGACGTGAACACCGTATACGCATATATTTTGTATATATATATATATATACATTTGTTTAAGTCGGTAGGTATATATGGGTAGTGTGTATAAAAACGCACTGTTATAATACTATACAGTGTTTATGATTATAAGGAACATTATCATAACCTTCAATTACTAACGTGACGTCGACTCGCATTCCCGACAGTCTTCAGAACATAAGACTTCTGATGCATTTCAACGCTACTGCTGATATTTTAAACCTCCTACCTACACGTATCCGATCTGTTTTAGGCTTCTACTTTAGAAGGGGTATACTTTTTATATCCCTCGCGTATTCGGTTGAATTATAGGTTTTCGACAATAATATTCGTACTATACCTACCTATCATAATATACTTTGTTATATTCGTGACCATGTGATTTAATCACAAAACATTGATTTTTGTGCGCCCAACAGCTGTACCTAAACAATAATGTGTGTCGGCACTTACTTTTTTTTTTTTTTTAATTGTAATCTCTAATTTCAGTACCGGTTAAGAATGCTTATTACTTAACGTGTTTAATTATATTACGCTGTCGCAATCGATGATGCACGGAAATAGATATCCTTATCCTTGTATTAATTTATAGTATTTATAATCTCTAAATCAGTATCAGATAATATATTGTAAATGTTAATACTATAATGTACACGCGACTTTCTCATTTTTGTAAACAATTTTTTTAGTTAAAAATTAGTACCCTCTTTTTCAACATTTTAATTATATAATGGATATAACAAAATATTTAATTATAAGTAACAACAAGTATATCTATATATTTTTAAAATAAAACATTAGGTATACATATATATAGAACTTACATTTAGATAGGTACATATTTTAATTAGTATTCTTAATGTCTAAATAAGAATAAAATATAATATAATAAAAATATAATGTATGTATGTAAATATATATTTTTGCATATACAGAATACAGATAACAGCTATAGTCTATAATTAAATTAAATTAAATTAAATAGATATTAATATTTTTATTATTATTCAATGAAAGTAGTTATATAACTATTATAACTATACGTAAGGAATAGTGAAATGATAAAAGAAATTAAGCTAAGTAGATACTCATCTGTATAATAATATATTTATGAAACTGAAAAATACTTCACACAATAACTTAATACAATTTCTTAAATGGTACTATTTTGAAAGTAAATGGGAAATAATTAATTTAACAGATAAAATTTTTCGATTCAACGCTGAAACTAATACGTACAAGCATAGGGATATTTTAAAGATGCATGCCCCCCCCCCGTTTTAACCCCTTCAAGAAACTAGAGTTCTTACTAGTTACTAGTTACTTATTAGCTATTGTATTAAAATACTGTATTGTTAAAATCTCTGACAGTACACATTGTGTATAATTTATTAATTTTTTTTTAATAATACTTCGACCTAATGATATACTATTACTAAAAAATAATAAACTTTGAAATTTAATATTGTTTTTGTTCGAATTTTATTATTATTCAACAAAATGCGAATTTATATATTATTTTACATATTTTTAGGGGTACATGTAATATTAGTAATAGAAGAAATCTCATATTTAAAACAAAATCATATCATATTTTTATTATTATTGGATTTTACGATTATTACGTCGAACAAAATATTCAATATATTTTTAAAAATAGGTATAGTATTATATTTTTGTAGCCCGTATATAATATGTTTAGTTATTTAAATAGTATAATTGGAGATTATTTTGATTATTTAATATGTGTACCTAGTTATTAACAGCAATTTGGGTTTAATCTATGATGTTTTTGTTCTGCGATGTATAAAGCAGACGTTTGAACTTCAACATCTTCTCTAATCAACATTTCTCTGAAAATAATTTATTGATAATTTAATAATCGTAGGTGTTTTTTCCATATCTAGATTTGTGATTAATGAAACGTTTAAAAGTAATTATATATGAATATAATACAATTTATTTATCTATATCATATTATAAATGATTAAAATATGTAATTAAAATATGCAAACATGTAACGCGTATAAACATTTTTTAAAGTTCTATATAAGTACGACTGTGTACGTATAAGGAATTAATTTAAAAAAAAAAAAAATCATACCTGCATAGTGTAATCAATGCATTATTAATATTTGTTCCTAGTTTGGAACTAGTTTCGAAAAATGCTGCGTCGTAATCCTTAGCCAAAAGATCACCATGGTCTGTGGACACGCAAGTCAATCCTTGCAACTCTGCCTCGCGCCTTAAGTCCAGTTTGTTACCACATATACAAATCGGTAACTGCTTATCAGATACTTCCTACATACAAATAAATTGGAATTATAAAATAACATTTGGATGTCCTATAGAGTAGATTAAGGTACTTTTTAAATTTATATATGGTAGATGTACATTATTATAACTATTATTGTTTGAATAAGATGTGATAATTTTTTTTATTATTTATTATTTTCAAAATCACCCAAATGCAAATGTTAAACTTACACTGGCAACTAACAGTTAACACTACCTATATACAAATTCTAAATAATAATCTACGATAAAAATGATATCTATCTAATAGATAAACGGATTCCTAGAAAACTTCTACGTGTTGATTTTCTCGTAGGTAAAAAAATTTTGAAATCAAAAAAAAAAAATTCAAAATGTATACAGTATAGTGCCTGATAAGCAAAACTTTTTTCCTTATGAAAATATTTTATTATATCGATTTATCTTATAAAAATAAAACAATAAAAATTTTTATGTTAACTTTTAATTTATAATTCGTACGCAGTTGATTTATCCAACATTAGTCAATAAGGAAATGAAACAAACAATGTTCAATACGATTTTATGAATAGATGATTTCTAAATAAAATGAAAATTGTATGTGTACACAAATAGTTTTAAATTAAATATATATATATATACCATTCTAAAATCTTGTTAATTACATTGTATTTATTTTAATTATTTTTAAGAAGCCTCTTAACTTTCGAACATTATACTATAAAGACCTTAAGTTTTCACAAAATTAAGTTAATTAACGTCATCAGATTTTTAATTTGAAAAATATATATACACTATTTTTGAGTAGTATAATTAATTTTAAGTAGCATGTTTTAAAATATCTTATGAGTTTTTTTATCTTTAGTAAAATATTGAAAAATTATAGTTTTTTTTAAAAAATATGTTATAAATAGACTAAAAATTTCATTAAAAAAATGTTCTTAGTATTTTATCTTTGATTTATTGATTTAATTAGTTTAGTTAAAATTTTTGTGTTAGGATAATCTTACATTTATTTAAACCAATTTATTACACAGCAAGAGTGATTTTTAAAAATATTAAAATTTAATAAATATTATTTTTATATACAGATAAAAATGCATTAATTCTAATATGAAGCGAATATCTTTAATTCAATACTATTAACAATAATTGATATACACCAATTTAATTATTTCTATTGAAGTATTGACTATTTTAACTATGGTCATTTATTAAGTTATCTTTTTTACCGTAATCGATAAAACCCATTGACGAATATTGATAAAAGATCTTTCATTAGTTACATCATAAAGTAAAATGACTCCATCTGCTCTTCGAAAATACGCTTTTGTAATGGAACGAAATCTTTCTTGTCCTTTAAATAACATGCAGTGTTTAGAATGTATCATTATTGTTTTGCAAAATACATACGTTTTTTTAAAGCAATTTTAATCATAAAAATACATTAGGTGAGTATACCTAAGCTTACATGTAAGTTATGATTATTTTATGATGTAGGTAACAGGTAACATTTATTTTAATAATAAACTAATTTAAACATAGTAATTATAATTTAATTTATAAATTATAAAAATAAGTGTAACTTTGAATTTCTAAATTATATAATATATATATTTATTGAAACTTTTACTTTTTCACTACAAATTAATTACTTCATAAAAGTATTCAAATGTTTTCAAATGATGCTTAAAACAATAGTTAAATATTTTAAATTTTGAAAACCTCTATTAAGTACCATATTACTTCTAAAGTACGATGGGGGTTTTTTCAGTAAATATAAATTTTTTAATAAATACTATTAGTATGTAATATATCTATAAAGTTCGAATTTCGATGGTAAGTGAATTTTTTTTTTTTTATGATGTTGCTCTAGAACAAAAGTACTCCAAATACATAATTTAACTCATGTAATAGACACTTTTAAGTAAAAATTATATTTTTAATTTTTACTGTTTCACCTATGATTCTTAGATTATTTTTAAAATTTTCAGGTAATTTTATTAGTTTCAAGAAAATTAATTAACTAAAGAAATATTTAATATAAATTCAATGTTCAAAATTTAGAGGTATAAAATAGGTAAACGTAGAGTAAACATAATTTAACATCTTAATTTTATATTTTGTAGACTTAGGAGGAATAATACAGCACAGATATTATGACATAATTCATCAATAAAATCTATAGCAAATAATGAGTCAGTATAATTTTTTTTTATTATTACCTATTATAGAATAATTAAATTTCTTTAAATATTTTAATTAAATAAAATAAAAAAATTTATTGTCATTGTATTCGTTATTATTACGGTCAAAAGATATTATTGAGAACATTTATATCGTTTGTTCGTTCAACATGTTTTCTATAGTATAGTATCTATTCACAGTGGTAATAATATATTATTCATTATTGATTATTCATTGATCGACTTCTGGGAATTCAAGGTCACATGAAAATTAAGATAAATATTTAAAAGCACGAATATTAGATATATAAAAAAAAATATTTAAATATTTAAAATACTCTTAAAATATTGAACGCTGTATTATATCAGAACTCAAGTTTTCTTAAATTTTTTTATATTTATATAATATCAGCAGAGACTGATATCAAAACATGTTAGTTACATGAATCAAAGTTACATAACTTAGTTACATTGTAATGATTAATCAGTTTAATATAATATCAAATATAAATATTTTTTTATACAATATTCAAATAACTTTATACTGTAATTTTTTATAATATTGATGTTGTATTTTTATATATATATATATAAGTTGCATGTGTTTCAAGTTAAAATTAATAAAATTTTAAATATTTTAAATAATATTTACTCGACGACTTTTAAAATTGTTGGTATAATTCATTATGTGTTTATATGTTTTAGTATAGGTAATATCAAACTCAAAAAATGTTAATTTACTTATGATGTACTAAGTGTTATACGACTTAATTTGGAAGAATTAATTTATCGATTGTCAAAAATATCGTGAGTAAACAGTAGATTGTACAGAAATGTGTGTTATATATATTATTGTGTTATATTATAATATTTTTGGGAAATAATAATTTTATAATATAATTTTATTTTAATAATAATTTTCAAAGTTAACTTTATTGAAAGAAAGTTTTTATTTTGAAACTTTACCAGCTGTATCCCATAACTGTAATGCTACATTTCTATCATCAACTCTGATTG
The DNA here is from genome assembly GCA_009835225.1 of Aphis craccivora. Taxonomy (NCBI): domain Eukaryota; kingdom Metazoa; phylum Arthropoda; class Insecta; order Hemiptera; family Aphididae; genus Aphis; species Aphis craccivora. Next base: position 22,931 of record VUJU01002626.1, read on the forward strand.
TTTTCATTTGAAAATCGACACCTATGAAATCAAATTTAAACATACTGATTAATATTAATCAAAAATTACTCTTAAAAATTATTTACAATAATTGTCCATCAATAATTAATAGGAATAATGATTAATGATGTATTAAATTATGTAAGCTCTTTCACAAAACAAAAATGTCAACTATGTACCTACCTATTACTTAATTTCCTTTGATTATTATTATTATTATTATTGATTTAGATTATAAGATTTTTTTGAATTATTTTAATGACATTAGGGTGATATACCTAAAGTAGATCCAAGTTTTGAGGAGAAAACGCCTTTACAAAAACGGTGTATGAAACACGTTTTTCCAACAGCTGCGTCGCCAGCGAATACAATTTTATAAGTTCTTTCTGGATCACCGCCCATCATATTTTCATAACTACTTATACTCATTGCACTTGCTGGTGTATGATAATTCATCATATTATGTGAATCACGACCGGATAAACTCATTTCCTCAAATTCTATCTGAAAACGATTTTAGTATTAAAATAAATATAATAAATGCTGTTATAAAATATAAAATGTCTAGTTACATTATTTTTTTTTTCAAGTTGTTATAGGTATACCAAATAATGAAAAACAATTAATACGTATAAAAAAATATGCATATTATAGGTAAAGAAAACTTTTATAGTAATCGTATTTTAAAGAAATTTAATATTGATGATACATTATGTACTGTACTGTTTATAATGTGTAAAATTCCCTAGACCTATAATTTATTCTTTCTTAAAATAAGCCAGTTTCATGAAATTAAAAATATGGTAAAATTTGAGGTATCTAACATACATATACCTATCTACATTATACACTGTAATATTTTTTTTGTTTTTAGACTTTATTTTTCATTAAAATTCAATATCAATAAGTAAAGTGTTTCCTAAATTGTTTAATCCTTGAGTCATTAATTATTTCATTTAAATAAAAACAAGAAAAATATTACAAGAATGAGTGAAAAAATAACTGATTTTCTGTATAACAGGTAATTTTTGAAACACAAATTTCCAACATAAAAAAATCAGAAATAACCAACATAAAAACATAGTTAAAAGATTCATGAACATAATCATTAAAATAGTCATCTCAACAATAAGCTAAATTAAAATCCAAAAATCTAAACGCAATAAACTACGTTAGACTAAGGAAGAAAATAATTTATTAATAATTACAAAAATGATGGGCTTAAAAAATTTCAAATATTAAACAAAACTTTATTTAACTTGAACCATTTAGAAAAACATCTAAATATCTAGTAAAAGTAAGCAAAAAATCCTATAGATTATATAGTAAAATATAATAATATAAATAAAAGTTTTAAGTCATTATAAGTCTATAAATAATATTTTTGTGATAGGTTCAACAAAACAATTAAAATCATTATTCTTAATATAAATATCCAATTTCGTCAATATTTAACTATTTTAATTCTTAATGTCTATATGCATGTATAAAAAAATATGCTTAAAAACATTAAAATTATTATTAAAACATTTAAAATACTAATTTAATTTAATAAGTACAAAAATTATTGATAATTTAAGTAACAATGGAATGCTTTAAAGTTTCTACAAGTAATAGTTTTTAAATTACAATAAAAAGCTTAAGCTTTTTTTGAGATATCGTTTGTTTACTCTTGAAATTATTATTTTTCAAATTTCAGACTATTTAAAAAAATATTGTGGAATTATGCTGAACTTACTTTATAATTATTGTAAGAAAAACTTATTAGAACCTTGTATTGCATATTCATATTTCAAACTGTAGATTTGTATATTAAAAATGCTAGGAATTTTTAACTTTTGATGAATTTTATCTAAATTTTAACTTCAAATACTGAAAAAATTATTGTAGATTTACCATTAACATTTTTTTTTTTTTTTTAAACTCTAGTATAAATAAAAATTTATAAAAAGTATTACACTTTCAATGTTTTTTACAGAGCATACATTTTCTTTTTTGAATTAAAATAAAATAACAAGATCAGTTTTCTAAAAAAAAGTATTTTACATAAAAATTCACATTATTTCCTCATTTATTTATTTTTTCTCCCGATTATTGAGAAAAATACTAGGAATTTTTAATCTTTTATCCCACCATCTAAAAAAAAGTACCACCTAGAACTAATTCTTCAGAAAAGATATTATAAACAGTATTTGGTACATTTATACAGTGTATCAATATAAAGACAATATATTATAATAAGTGATAAACATAATGTTGTTTAAATTTTTTCACTTAACAATTAACAATTCAACAATGATATTTATTTCCATTTTTTAAATTAAACTAATAAAAATTTATATAATTCGTTACTTTTTTCTATTCTCTCTTAACAGTCTTAACTAACTTAATAATCAAGACACATACTAAATCACCAATTACATTTAAAACATTTTGACTTTTATAATATAACACTAATTTCAGTGTATTTATATTTTTATTACCAAATTATTGAAAATCAAAGATGATTTTGAAAAGAAATAAATTAATTTAGGTAATTCATAAAATAGTCTTATTATTCTTAATTAAATGCCTAATACAATGTTTAAAATTAAAATATTAATGCAAATTATCACAAATTAATTTGCTAATACCTAATACGAAGTGTAACAAATGCTTGTTGCTTAAAAATATTTCATATCCAATGTTTTATAAAAAAAAATTTTCCTAACAATTTATATTATTATAAAAGGTTTAGATGTACCTAATAACATAAGAAAATACTATCGTTTTTGTTTTAATGATATAATATTATATAATTAGACGTAGTAATAGTACCGTTGTTGATTATTATTTATTCGATTTATTAAGTATATTAATAGTCTTACGATTAATGGTTTAAACATTAAACTACATATTAATATTTTTAAATAGGTACCGTTTTTGCTGAATGGTAAGGTGCGTTGATTGAAGATGCACTTGAGAGCTCATCTTGTAGATCCCTTTGATAATAATTATTTGGTTCTACAAGAGTAGACCGCCCGCTATCTGAAATACGACAAAACAAAAAAAAGTGCGTTACACTTTATAAAATTATAAAATATTTTTAAGTTTACAGTAGTTAATATTTTAATAATTTAACATTAGGTAACGATTCTGAAATTAGGTACCAATATCGTCCATTAATCGTTTTATAGTATATTGGGCTCCACTTTGTTCTTCCAGAGGATCAATATTTACTTGTATCCTATTAATATTTAAAATGTGTTAGTATAATTAATTTGATTTATAAAATTAAAACAAGTTACATACTTGTTGTTAAACTCCTCGCATTTAATTTCGTATTCAGATCTAAGTTTTTCCATTTCCGAACGGACCACTGCCAAATTAGTTTGAGTGTCAATTAATTTACGTCTCAGTTCTCTTGATTCTTCTATGGTCTCGTCCATATCGTTTTTGTCTACTTTTTTTTGGCTTAAAACAGTGTTCACCTTTATAAAATTCAAATGTGTTAAATATGAACCAGAAAATATTAATGATAAATACTGTGAACCTTTTGAAACAATTTCAAATGTGTTTTTAACTCTATTGTTTCGGCTTCCATTTTTTTCATTAATTCTTTTTTTTCAAATTCAAATTGTTCTCTTGCTTCGTCTCTAGCTTGAGCTTCAACTTTTGCGACTTGCGCATCTATTTCTTCTTCTAAGCCTCGTAGTCTTATCAGATGTGTTTGACGTTCACTAAAAAAAATTAAATTAAATTAAAAAAATAAATATATAAACTAAATTTTTAAAACTTAACATTAAAAATTATACAATTATTATAAATATTTGTATTAAACTTAATACTTGTGCATTATACCGATTAAACATGTTTTCAAGTTTTTCATTATCTTCGTGTAATCGTTTAACATCTTCCATTAACGAACTCAAAGCTCCCTCGAAATGTGTTATTAGTTCTGATGATGGACTACAGTTCTGAATTTCCATGTACAAATCTGCTAATTTTTTTCCACTGAAAATATATTTGTATAAATGGCATAGTAATATGCAAAACAAAAATAATAAAAATAATAGAAACAATTAGTTAAAGAATTTAAGATGTATAATTTCATACACAATTGAGTGGTAAATAAATTTATAAATATACATCTTTAAAATATTTTACTAGGTATACAATATTATTGCAACGTTTGAAGTACAATTCATTTTCAGATGACCAAGTAATTAAGGAGCGATCGGCAAAATTTTTACGATACGAGTAAATGACTAAAAAAATAAATTAATATATTAAATAAATAAAAAATAAATAAATTATAATTAAATAAAAATAAATGCCAACAAAGTAAAAACAATAATAATTGCATAAACAAAGATACAAAAAAATGGATGGTATGCATAAATCAGGTTAAAAATGTTTATTATTTTGGGAAAATAATTACTGAAGGCTAAGATTTTTATTTTTACCTACTGCATATGAAAAACAGCGAAATTAGAAGAAGAATTATAAATACAAACTTTGCATTTTATAATCAAAAACATATCTTATAATTTATATTATCAAATAAAATAAACATTGAACTCATAAGAATAATACTAAAAACATATACTATATGTTTTTGTTCTACATCTATATTACTATATTATGCAGTGACGAAAATTAATATACAATAAATCTGTAGTAGCAAAAAACAATAAACGTTTTTAATGTATCGCGTTAATGACATTTGTAAAAAATAATATCTATGTGGAACATACAATTTCAATGTTTTGGCTATACTATCCTGAAGCTTAATATATAAGCATCTTTTTACTATAATTATTTCATGTTTTAGGCTATTAATGGCAAACTGTTAAATATATTTGTCTTAAACTTTCCCTATCTAATAAAATTTCCTTCCAATCAACTCCTGAATTCACTTTTTCTACATCTTCTTTTATTCAATCTTCCAATATTTCACTTTCAGCTTTCCAAATGCACATCGGATTTTTTATTCTATTTATTTAACTATATTGCATTAATATGGTACCTAAGTATTAGAATTTAAAACTTAGAACTACAAACTGTTTTATGTAAATAATCAAATAACTAGATAAAAAAAAATAGTATACCTAATAATTAAGTTTATAACAAATAACGTTTTTTTAATTATTATAAAAACGTTAAGTATTTTTGTGTAATATACGTAAATTTTAGTATCTTTTGTCTACCTATAGTCTTTGCATAATACCTACATATATCTCACGTAATTAAATTTAATGTGATGAAAATTTAACTTTCGATTTAACTAATTTAGTATGTCCTGCCATTATAATAGTTAAGAAACCAGTCTAGTATTTTTAAATTTAAATTTTGGTAAAACTAACGTCAAGTACATATAAGTGAAAATTAGTTTTAATTTTTAGTTTAAGTTAACAAAATAATAATAGATATGTGTAATGTGTATACTATAATAATTATTATAAGATACGAATTATACCTACATTATACACATATGTATTATCACATATGTATGTGTAGGTATATTGTATATACTATACATGCACCTATTTAACAATTATATATGAACATTCTTAAGTTAGAAATACCCAAAATTAAATAAAAATATGTGTAGGCGTATTACATAATATCATTATAATACAACGATTATTATTAAACAACTTTGTATAAGTAATAAATACCTCGTATGGAATAATTTTTTTAAAGCTGGTTCTCCGATAACAGCTACAAAATTTGACCAGGCTTGTGAGTTCCTCTTTTCAAATTGTCCACGATGCATAAATTCGTTGGGTTTGTCTTTTTTATCAGGAGATAAAAAATCACGAAATCCACTCGCAAAGTCCTCCAGACATATTTGTCCATCACCGTCACGGTCCAAATCTGAAAATATCACATCGGCATCGCTGGGTTCGATATCAAATTTGGCGCATAATTGTTGAAATTCCTCTGGTCCAATTTTTCCTTCGCCATTTCGATCACATTCGTAGAACAAGTCTTCTAGATGAACGTCGCTCATGGTGCTTCACACTTTTTTAAAGTGTTCCGGCTTGTGAAACGATTTCTTTTACGCGCTACATGATATTTGTAATAATTATTGCCAACTAACATGTGTCATGGTAATAAAAACCAAACCGAGAAAGATAAATATGCAAACGTAAATCATTCGTAGTTATTAGTTAAGGTATCAACGACGAATATTCACTAAACGTACTCACTGTAACATAACAAGATGTTTTAAAATATATAAAATTAAAAAAATTGGCATATATATTTTGTCACAAAATTATTTTACATTCACATACATACAATTTGGTCTATCAGACAACGCGACGTCATGTATTTGTTCATCGGTGTTGTGTTGCTTAAGCTGTTTAAACACTGCACGAATCATTGTATAAATAATATCCATATTATTGCTTTATATATTACAACCAAAATATACCTTTGTTAAAATGAATATCAGCGACTATTGTTATTTGTCATTCTAGTAAATAATATAAATCAAAACGGACAGAAATAATTGTATTATAATTTAATATTTTAAGATAGAGTTGAAATAAAATAAAAATTATATCAAGAACAATATTATAAGACACGGATTTGTGACTTAAATGATTTAAATTTAACCTTAAACTAAATATTAAATTAAATAAAAAATTCAATTATGTAATCTTAACATTTCAAAATTCTAAAACAAGAATAATCTTATCAATATCTAGGTACCTGGTACCTAGTATATTTAGTAGAGTATTATAAATACAAAATGCTTGAAATCGACGAAAGAAATAAATTCTCAATGAAATGTGCATTACCTATTTGAATTGGTATTAAGCTGCAATGCAAATTATTGTTTTAAATAGTTTCCATATGTTTTCAAACGACTTAATATTAGATTATAAATTATTTTGTATATAAAAATTAGGTATGCCTATTTTTGAACCTTATTAAATGATATACGTTATTTCAGTTATATTTATAATATATTAAATAATTTAACTAAAATATAAAATAAATATAATAATAGGTAAAAAATCAAATCAAATAATATATAGGTAAATATATTTAAACTGAAACCAAATTGAAATAACTCAATAGTCAGTATTGTTGATACTCACATAGTCACATTACTGTATCAAGGTTTAAGATCTGCTATTGAATTAATAATGTAAGGTTATTTACTTTTCCACAATTCTACTCACGGTACCTAAGGACATTATAGAAGTTAAGGGGCTTAGATACATATTCTCCAATTTTTTTAATATTATAAATGTTTTCATGTAGAATTCATATTATATTATATCAATGTTTTTATAATCCAATGAAAACGTAATAATTTTGTTTTATATTGTTTTTTGTAATTTTTATGATCAACACAGTTTAGATAGAGCAAACTATAATGTTCAGAAGTTAAATAACTCTCATGTTTGGTAGTTGAATATACATGGACCTACTTACTTTAAAACGCAATTTTTGTTTTAATTAAATTCTAATAATTTAAGTAAATTATCTATTATATAATATACAGGGTGTAACTCGTCTATTTGACAAAATTCAATATTTTCAACTAGACGAATATCATATTTACACCCAATACACCAGCTGTATATACCAATAATTGAGTCTTGTGACATTTTAGGTTTAATACTAATTGAGTCCATATTTTAATACTAGCTGAATCTCGTCAAATTTATAAAAAAAAATCCTTTTTACCTTCCCATTCCCACACAGAATAAAAATATTTCCTAATTATGGTAACAATTATAGTTATCAAAATATTTTTTGATTATTATTAAAAAATTGCGTAGATAATTTCAAAAAATGTTTTATTTTTAAATTTTTAAAATGTATTAATATAGGTACATTGATGATAGAATAACATTTTTATGTTTGGTAAAAATGTATTGGATAAGCAATAAGCATTGCATATATTAAAATTTATTTTCTGTTATGTATTAACGATATCACGTCTCCATACGAAAGGGTGACCATATTTCAAAAAAAAAAAAAAAAAAAATCAGGACACTTATTTGCAATGAGTAAAATATAGGTAGTAAATTGATTGTCAAAACATGAAACAATATACAATAGTTATATAATATATTATATATCTATTAAAAATACTACGAAAAACGGGACAATCCTGTTTAAAACATAACTTATGATCAACCTATCATAAGACCATACGTATAACTTTAAGGCGCATCCAGGTGAAGCGGCTTTTGACGTGCGGTATGACTGTGCGACGTATAAATGTGAGAATAACATATTACTCTGGACGTTTGATTTTATATTTTACTCAAAATAATCCTCAAACTGAATTCGTATATAGATACTATTAGTTTCTTAACCTCGGATTCAATTAGTTTATGTCCTGTTTGTACCAGGGACTCAATTAGTATATTATTTTTTCCCGTTCAGGTTAGGGACTCAATTGGCGTATACAGCGATATGTGTATATGTATATAAAATATGTTACCGGAAAAGATGATAATTCAGGAATTGTGGTGAAATTCTAGTCGTTGTTGACAATGAGTAGGTAGACAATGTTGGATATTTCGTAGACTAGTAGTTTTATCAACATTTCCTTTCCATATTAGATAGTAAGGTAATGTTATAACTTATAAATCCGTATTAAAACAAATAGGTACATTTATTGGTGATCGATGAGATTATATGAAACATAGGTAAGAACCTATAGTACATTATATGGTAAACCCGGTTATAATACGTTACCTATCGTTTTTATTACTTATAATAACTTATAATGAAGTTGACAAATTAAAAATTATCGTACTATATAACGAGTATCGTTGTAGACACATCTCGCAATAGAGACTATTATACAGTATCTACTGTTTGTGCACTGAAATAGTGAATAACAAAGTCAAAGTGTAATAATCGTGTTTAATTATAATCTGTTTAAAAATGGATTTAAATGAAATGCACATAAAATTTGATAACATAAATAATATTATTAATTGAAAATAAACGAAACGATGATGTTTTTAGATTAAGATTATGATTTATTCTAAATAGATAATTAATAAGTATTAATTCGATTTTTAACTTAATTTTAATGTTATCATCAATGCTTTTTTTTTTATTAGAAATTGTCATCAATGACTAGTTAATTCTTTACTAAATTTTGCATTATCGACAATGATTAGTCATTGTCAACATTGACTAAATTTCATCATTTCCAGTATATTATATTAATTTCTAATATGGTCACCAAAAAAAATTATAATAATATTTAAAGTTTGATTTTCATTGAAACCTATTCAATTTATAAAATTATTTTGTCAATAATATTATCAATTTTGATTACGCCTGTTACCTATTAAATATAATTAAAATGTTTATTTAGTTATGTTATACTAACACATTTTTGATTTCGGATAATCGAAACTATAAATTACCAAAAATATTTTCTTGATCTTATCAAATTTTTAGTTTACTTTTGCTGTAATTAAAAAAAAATAAAATAAAATAAAAATCCCCATTCTGAAAAACGTGTAGGTTTATTAAAAAAGAACTGTAGGTATTACATAAAAAAAAGTTTAACACAAAACTTATTATCTAGAAACTATAATGTTAAAAAGGTCATTTAAAAAAATATAACAATCTGAACACATGCGGTAAAATGTTGAGCCATTTTAAGCGAATATATTAAAATATACAATTAAAACAAGTGATGAATTTTAAGTATACCTACCTATTCATTACATTATGCATACACACCTATGTTAAAACGTATATTGATAAGTCAACAAGTCTGTCACGGTTTTATAATTGTTGTATAAGGTCACACGTTGCGTTTAGCCTAAAATAATAAAACGATCTGTTTTGATGGATGGATTAGGTACGTAGTAGATAATAATATTAGATAAATAGGCACAACACTAATACATAATTTATGGCTTACTATTAGCTAAAACCTACGCGGGCCACGCAATTAAAATACTGGTTAAACATTGTTTTGGCGTTTGGCCACCCCCACGTTGCTGCGATATAGGTACACATTATACGCAAAACTTAAGTCTATTTAATTTAGTCATTATTCTAATATCTCAAATAAATTATTAATTTTGTCGGTGTCAGCATACTAATACATAACAATTAGATACTCCAATATGATGAAATTAATATAATGTGACTGGCGGCGACGGCAGTTTTAAGAAATATATTAGGTATACCTACATTAAATATACATTATTTACGGTTGTGTAAACGTGATACGCACATAATATCTGTCAATTACCGTGGTTCATGAGTATCATGACTATTAATTATTAAAGCTACCCATCAAATTGTTTATATAATATTATAATTGTATAATAATTAAGTTCGGTAATTCTTTTTCGTACTATGATCGTTTAATCTATATCATTCGGTACCTATATATAATATGTTAATATGTATAATATTATTATAACTTAATTTATAGTCGCCTGCAGTTAGTAGGTAAATAGGTACAATTACATTGGTTTATTAAGATAAATCACGGAAAGGTTTGAAGCAGAATGAATATAATTTACAATTTTTTTTTTTTGAATTTTAATTACTTAAGTCATCTTATGTTTGCTTAGTCTATTATTTATGTAATTATGTGAGAGTTATTATAGTTGTATACAATTTAAGTGAACAATAAATTATGTGTTACGTTTCTGTTTGATGATAACATTTTAATAAGCCACAAGCGAATTGATACAAAAACACTATCACTATTAAATGTATGTACAGCCGTCGCCAGAATAGATAAATATATATTAATATATATTTGACGGCGGCGGCGGCGGCGCTTTTCAGTAAGTGTAGCCCAAACTAGTCGCTGGAAGTGTTGTGCAAAGGTCACGCAGTTGGTTACGACGCGTACAGTCCCAGTTCGAACCCGGCTCAGGGCAAACAATTTTCTGTACTCTTTCTCCCGTACTTATTTATATTATTTTACAATTTCTGCTTTTTGTTCTTAAATAAAAGATTATTATCAGAATATTTGATGTTAAAGTAATGTCGTAAAATAATTTTTGTAATAATTGTTGGTTTATTGATGTATTTTTGGTAATAATATTGAAATCCGGAGAACCACTGGTTTTCCGTTATCTCCGGAATAATTAGCCGCCGCCGTCTCAATTTAGGCAACGACTGTACCTAGTACCTACTATGTCTTTTAAATATTTGTGTAAGAACTTACAGGCTTCAACAACCCGAATAATATATTATTAGGTATCCTCTACGTATATATGTAGGAGTGACACGATGACGTATTAATCTCCATGTTACGTGCCTACTATCAACAACAGTATGTTTTTATGAGAAAAAATTTAAAAACCCATATAACTTGAACATGAAAATATACCTATATTACCTATATACTATATAAGTAATATAGGTGAGCGTATCAACAATTTATTATTTATTTCGACCTATAAATATTATTATTTTATTTAACATCATCTTGTTTGCCTTGCTTTATTTCAGTGTTTTATACCTATAGTTTCATAATGTTACAATGTCGAAAATATATTAGGTAATAATTATTAATATAAATATCATGATTAGGTATTTTTAGTACCATATAATGATGATGTAAAATATAGCTAATCATTTAAATATTCATACAAAAATCCATAATCGAGATCAATACTCGGAAACCATAATTATTGACCTTAAACACTACCTACCTAAATGGTTAAATATACAGACGCAATAATATAATAGTAAATAATTACTTAAAGTAAGTAAATATACCTAAATAAGGTATATACTAGTAACCTACTTTCCGTTTAAAACCGTTAATCCGAGTATTCTAGTCAGTGGGTGGTTGGTCCGATAAGTCTCATAATATATGTATTATACCAAGCTAGTTTTATCACCAATAACACCTTACTTCTATGCTAGGGAAATGGTTTAATGTTTCAATTGTATATTACCTACTGGCTACTATTTTTATTTTCTT
>VUJU01002627.1:0-34838 GCA_009835225.1 Aphis craccivora
TGTACGATTTCACACTGTAATGATGTATTTATTTACTTAAAAACTACCATATTATACTAAAAAATATTTACATATAATATTATTACATTTTATTTTTGTTTATTTTAATGATATAATTTATTTTAATATGAATTAATATAATACGTATGTATATTGTATAGCTAACAACAAACAAATAGATTCTGGTTATAATTTTATAAATAATTAAATAAATGAAATAAAAATTAATAAAATCAAAATTAGTTAGTTTAAACAAAATTAACGTCTAAATTCTAAATAATACAAAATTTTTAATTAAAAATATAAGTATAACTACCAATAACATAAAAAATATACTATGGTACTTATGCAAAATTTTTTAAAGTGAGAGATATTATTTCCTATGTTATATTTTAGTAAAAATAACAGTATTTTTACTAGGTACTTAAATGTAAACTAAATACGAGTACCTATGTTAAATATTTAAAAAAAATTATCTAAATGCCGATGCATATCTTTGTTCTATGTGACGTGATACACTTATACACTTTATATATTATATATGTAATTTTCAAAATTATAGTATTTTTTTCCTAATTAATATTTTGTATACCTATTTAGGCTACCTACTCTAATAATTTAAATCACTAGATTAATTAGAAAATATAATACAATAATTATCAAACGTTTTCTTCCTAAGATTTTTAAATTAATATTTTGCCTGTTTTTTTAGTAGTTGAATTACTATAAATATTGATTAATAAGATTCAATATTTTTTATTAAATTAATTGATGATTTCTTTCAACATATGACGTATGTATCACATACGACAGAGAACACGATAATAAACAAAATTATTGTTAACAAAATCACATTATAACATTTTAGATGATCGTACATTGTATGCTTTTATATCAATCTTATAATATCACAACACAAATAACTTGATTTTGTAAACACATGGGAGTATTCTATAAACCCACAGTACCACAGTAATAAGATTAATGCTATGAATTGTATAATGAATAGATACCTACATAGGAATCGATTGGGTTTAAAATACGAGAAAACTTGAATGACAGATAATGAAATTCCTACATAATATTATGAACCCACATTATATTATAATAAACATAAATTACATTCAAATAGTGGTGCAGTTTCGACTTTTGATTTTGAAAAGGTACGTTAAATAAAATGTGGGCATTGATGTGTTTAATATTTTATATAGATACCTAGCAATTTTTTGTTGGAAAGTAGTTTACTACCTAAATATTATCTCTCGCACAGTGACCAATATTCTGACCAGTAAACACAGGTTACTATATACGGCTAAATTATAAATCATATGAATCTTTACAATATAATATTAACAATATATTACAATAAAAAACCATCTAAAAACAAGTATGAATTTGTTATGGTTTATTAATTCAAATCTTTATGAACTACCTATATTATAACCTACTATTATAAATTATAAGGTAGTATTTTTTTTTATATATATATATAAGTATATTGCATATTCCAGTAAGTACTGCAGACATTTTTATTCTTATTTTCTCCGTCAAACTTGAGCTAAATTTCACGTATTCTATAAATCTACATACTAAACCATTTTCCATAAACAAAAATCTTACTATAATTGTAACAACTAATAATTATGTAAGTTCAGAAAACTTTCTGGTTATTCGTAGAAATTTAACAATAGAACAGTAATGTGATTAAATTTTATCACAAAATAGGTACTTGTATCGTGACGTATTATTATGTTCAATGAATAACTGAAGAAACTTAGGAATGTTGTACAGTACAATAATTGTACTGCACATTAAATCGATGACTTTTGGGTGTCTAAACATAATATAAATAGTAAAAATGGTGTTATTTGTTTTTAAGATTGATGAGTGGATTCCTTATAATGCGAATCAACTACGTAAAAGCATTCAAACGAATAACAAATAACGATTCTTAGTATTATTCTTTCGTTTCAAAAGTCAACATTATTGAAGTTAAACTGATCTGATTCATAAAAAATTCGTAAAATCGAATAAAAGCGTTATAATAATACGTCACGGGATATGTCGGACTGGAGCACGTAAATCTCGAATCTCATCGGGCGTATAACAACCAACGGCCGGAGATTTCAATAGAAATAAACTCTCTGTGATATTATACGCCAAAATATTGTCGTCACATTTAAATGGTTATATGGACGGGAGGTGGCGAAATGGGATTGACTGTTGAATATATATTTCTCGCGTCTGTGCGTGTCTTTTGTGTATGGTATTGTTATTAAAATTTCTACTTCGTCCTCAGCGGCAGCGGCTAAGGATATGCAGAGACGTGAAAGGGGACCGGGCTATGTGTGTCTGCCGAATGAGCATAATATCAATACGTCATTATATGAAATCCATAGGGTACGTATAATGTTATTCCTGTGTATAAAACGAAGGACTTTCACGATCCACTCTTTAATTTTACTTAGGATTTCTCGCCGATTAGGTTTATAAAACTACCCTCCCCCTCGTCGTTATAATGCTCAACTCGTTACGTATCTACAACTCGCTATACGACATGGGACGAACGATAACAGTATAATACTCGTCCAAAGAATAGGTCGTTAAAAATATATTTTACATAAAATATGACAGGAAATATATACATTTACATATAGAATAGGATAAAATGTTTAAATAAATTTGATTTTAATATACATATTATATCGTATTTCTCATCGTCGCGTTTAGTCTCTGAAACAAGTCATAGTACGACCGTATAGATTTCCGGATCGTTTTCACCCAACAAATACCGTTGATGTTAGAGGAGTGGGTTTTTTTTTTTTTTTTTATCGAAATCCGATCTTTCTGTAATGCTCTATAATACGGTCCGTTAAACCACACAAACAATAATTATTATAATATATATTCTTATGAAAATATCTACACTATTTTATACTTGTATAATATGTGAGGAATATGTTTGCGACGTTCAATCAAACAAAAACCGTTTGTTGTACGTATGTACACTTTACAGGATGACCGAGTCTTTCAAATTGCATGTGACCGAAAATATAATTATGTTGGTTCTTACGGGGAATCCTCAAACATTTGGTAAGACCTATACATTTAAAATAAAATGAAAATCACACTCACGGTATAACATAATACTTTATTATATTATAATATATACACATTATAATATGCATTCGTACTTTGCAAATACTGACTAATGTACCACATTCAAATCGTCAGCGATAACGTATGCTGTGTCAATAACACCGGTGAATGCAGCACTCGTTGTGTGCTTTCTTTAATAGTTTATCACTTTTTATCGTGAGTTGTCGACGTCTTATTATTTCTATCTGTATATTTTAATTTTAAATATTGTATAAAGACGTGTTTGTATCGTGTATATTTTCTTTTGGATATGGTACAGACTACGTATGGATTAGGTACTGTTGAAAAGGTCGTATTTTCTGTTTACAGTTTACTACGCATTTCATATTGCGCTTTACATACGGTAGATATTTTCTTTTAACAAATAACTAAACAAACCATTGTTAAACTCTAGAAACTTACAGACATTTCGAATTCACTTTTTTTTTATTTAAGTAATAAAATTTATTTTACTTTTTTAATACTCGTAAGTACAACTTACTATTGGATGTACCAACATAGTTTTAATAAAAAATAAAAACGAGTTTTTATGGAGTTTGGGTTATACAATATGTTGTTTAAAATTCTATAATATACGAATATTTTATACATTTTATTTCATTTGATTCCATTCCATATTATTATAACTCATATAAATGTCTTGTTTTCAAGTCTGCAGAATGTATACATAATATATATTATATATATTATATTATTTATATTCAAGTAGTTACTCGGTTAAATATCATACGGATAGTTAGTTACACAGAATAGCTTATTATATGACCATAATATTGTAGATACATACATTATTTCTATAAGTGATAATTATAACTTTCAATCTAGTAATAAATACCCTTTTGAACAAATAATAAAATTGTTTATTATAATTTTACTTATAAAGATAAAATTATGTTCTATTATAGACTTTAGTTTATCATAATCTTTTATCCAAAAATTAATATAATGCAATATTAAAAATAAATAATAATGATATAATGATATTTCAGTATTAATATTAATATTTATTAGTCAATAAGTTTAATCTTACTATTTTATTAGAAAATTTAAATTTGTATTATTTATATTATCTATTTTACACAATTCTACACTTTGAACACATTTATTGTCTAAAAAAAAAATACTGTAAAATATATCCACTTCAACGTGTAAGCAATATTTTAAGTTGTTTTATTAAGAACAATTTAATTCTATAATTAAATTATAGTTTAGTTTCAATATAATTGTTATGAAAGTTTCTCAATATATTAAAATTTACTCTTAGAGCGACTATCACGATTAGTTTGTCACAAAACTGACGTTTTGTATACACATCTAGAACCGCCGTGGTAGGTATATCCAACTTTGTATAGATAAGAAGCGAAACAAGTCAAAATATAACAACGGTGCGTTTCACTGTCAGAAATCGGTGTCGGATTGAAATCCTTTGCAAACGCAATCACACTCAACGTTTAAAAAAAATGTGTTCAATGTTTACAAGTTTACAACCTAAGTTCATCCAATTTTGGGTATGATAACTAGAGCTAACAAGAGTTTATAATGTAGTTAACGAAAAAATGTCAAAATAATTTATTTTACTATAATATAACAATTAATATGAAAGATAATGTATGAAAAGAAAAATAATAAATTTTTAGTTTTTTCATAATTTAAATATTATAATATTATATAATAGCGTGGCTAATATTACGTGTACCTATATCATGAAATTATTACATATACATTTTATTTTTATAAACAAACTGCGGAGTTACGATGCAGTTATAAAACTAAGTAGTTTTAAACGAGTTTGATTTTACTAATCCATTTTAAGGCAACACATTGAAGTAATGATGTCAAAGTACCAGTTTATCAATACAGTTAGGTACATCTATTCTGATGACGATGGAGATTGTTTTAGAAGTTTAAGACTTAAACTAATTTTAATTAAAATAGGTTATAAAATCACAATACATACGTTACTATTTTATTAGGTTCTATTTATTTATACTAATTGTTATAATTTTAATCCATAACGTCATTTTTATACTCGAACTTTAGTTGTTATATGAATTAAAGAACATGAATAATATACTCCTTAATCAAAATTATAAAACCGTAACAAAATATAGTGAAACATCTATAAATAAGATAAATTTTAAAAACATATGTAAGCATACAACTTAAAAATCATAGAAACATAATAATAAGACATCCATCATGTGGTAATTTTTTTTTTTTTTTGTAAATAAACATTGTAATTTTGAACATAAATCTCTTTAAATCACGTTAAAATGTGTCATTTTTTTAATCCACTATCTCTGTTTATCAACTATTTAATGTCTTTTATGCTTAGTGGTTCGATTCACTAACAATGATAAATCCATGATTCACGAGTTAAGCTGCTTACGGGTTATTGGAAATGTATTTTGTACATACTTACGCATCGGTAATATTAGTATTTTGTCAGATACTTGAAACGAATTTGTAATCCTATACAAGAGAGTGAATTTTGAATTAAATTGTATCAAAGGCTTTCATTAGTCAAATTAATTATTCTAGGCACTATATAGTCTAAAATTTTACTTCAGAGATTAAAAGGCATGAAGGAATCACATTAAATGATAACTACTAATATGATCAATCAAAATACGCAAAAACTGAATATTCGTCAATATTTTAAATATTAAATGCTAATGGAGAAGAATAAATATTTGTATAAAGCTATAATCGAATTATACAAAGTATAATGTGGTTAAGAGTAAAGTTCATGAAAAAGTTAATAATAAAATAAACGTGCTATTATATGATTTTTAAAAATTAGTTTTCCGTCAAAAACATTATGCGTTACTTAGATCTTTAACGAAATCTGACTGAAATCGAACAGGAGTGAAGTTATCTATTAGAATTATTTGAGCTATACTATGAGTAATTTATAAAAAAAATGAAATAAAAAACACACACACGCAAATTCGGTGACCAATTCCAAATTCAAAAGATGTATCATAAAGTAAAAAAGATTTACCAAAATGTATTCTCTGACCCAGTAAATCGTTTTTGAAAATATATGTGTTGCGCGCACTCGATGTAGATACCTATATAATATAATAATATTATTTATTATATATAGATACCTACTATAATGTATACGTGAACGTCATCATCGCAGTTACATTTTTTTATGCGCATTTTATACGATATACGTGCATGTTCTAGATAGTGGAAAATCGCGCGTTACGATGGAAGCAGTAAAGTAGAACGCGGATGCGAAAAACTGGTCGTATTCTGTATATTATACATTTTACAGTGAAGTCTGTCTGGCGACGCGGTGTGTTCAGACTTCCGTTGACGATCGCGACCAAATTTGGTCAAAGTAACCGTAGATGTCACACAATAATATCATATATGATAAATTGATAACCATCCGTTTTTAACTGCCCATACAAATTATAGTAGATAGATGGTAGCATATAATGTGTAAGTTTCTACAGGTAAAATAACTCCAGTTAAGTTCTTATAATATGACAAAAATAAACGAATAGATTTACGGAAATGAAATTAAAGGGATTATAAAATAGTGAAACTGTGTAAGACAGAATAACATTAAACATTTTAACACCGTCAAAATTGATATTTTATAAGTTATTACTTATTAAATCCTCTTTTCTTTTGTATTCATTACAAATTGGATTAAAGCCGTTTTTCATGCAACACCAAAACATACAAATTTTAATCACAACAACTACATTTAAGTTGTCAGTGTTCGCTCTCGAGTCTTCGTTAAATGGTGAGGAAATTATTTTTAGTGTCAACATTTTTCAAATATAATTTTGTATATACTATACATCAATAATAAATTTCATCGGAAGTAATTTAATTTAAATTTTTTTAATCGTGTAAGACCTTACAATATTGATATATTTTTTTAGTATAGGAACTTGCGTATGAGTTATTTTTACCCATTATATTTAGTGTGGTAACATAATTTATTCACCCTATGTTTTACGATACGGGCTGTACCAAAAACGAAAAAAAATTATTTATACAAAGCAGAATTTAAATGGATCCCGACAAACGTCGTGTACACGCGGTCATGGCGACCACAGTCAAGCTATGGTCCGGTTCGGAATTGATAGTAATAGACACGTGTCACAATAACCGATGATATCCACACGACCGACGACAGATATTTTCGATAGAGGGTTTTGTCAACCCACAAGTACCACTGGATGCATTTATTTTACGACCAATAATATACCACCTATATAGGTGCCTAAATAATATTATAATGTAATGCGTTATTTATGTATACATATAATATATATTAGTGACATATTTCAGGAATAAAATATACCTACACAGTTACTAAGTTGGAAAGGACACTACAATTTTAAAGCAAAAATATTGAAAGTTATTTTGTATTTTGCAAAATAAATCGAAGAAATGTGATAAACGTATGAAAAAGTATACGTTAATTTATTTATTAAGGCGAGAGAGGTCCACAAAACTCTTTCTCGAGGCTGTAAACAAAATCAAAACAAATAATATAGCATACACTTCCAAATTATTGGTTATTGATGAAAATAGTGTTTAAAACGATCATTTGTAAAATTAATTTCTGTATAATTGAAGAAAAAGTAATCACTAGTATAATATTATTGTTTAATTACTATACTACTTTATCTTTTGCCTATTTTTGGTACGATCTCAATTAAAAATTGATTTCCGAATTCAAGATTGATCTTAACTTTTTAAGTTTTAATTATAAACAGAAACGTCCCTAACATTTTTGTATATTATGCATGTGCAGTAAAAATAAATATAAAAATTATTAATAATTATAAATATATTATTATTATATCTATTATACATCCATCAGAGTTTGAAATCAATGAAAATTCGAATATGTAAACGATACTGATATAATATATCATGATACTACACAAGAAACGTTATTTTTTTGATACCGTAGTAGTAAGTAATCGCGTTAACCCTTCGTGGCCTATGGTTTTACAAGACTTGCATTATGTCTAGAAAAATTAATAATAATAATAATACCTATTAAATGGTACCACGGTAGTCACGGCGCGGTGATATATAGATAACGAGAGGAACCTACAATCCGGCTAGACGAACAAAAAAGCAGTTCGAGATCGACTTTAGAAAAATGCCTTAACGGTGATGGATGAGACCCCTATAGAGTCGTATCCTGTTCTCGTTTGACTGACTGCAAAAATATCGTAACGTGTCAAGCATCGCCGTCGTATGATTTTCCGAGACGTGCCGACCTACCTTACTGAACATTGTATAAAAAGTAAATGTTTACATTAATGAAACGACGTAAAATATTGTTTAAATATCTATAAATATGTACATTATAAATTTATATTTTAATAAACAAACAAGTTATATAAAAAAAAAAAATAGGTATGAAAATTATGTGATCAGAAAAGAATTTGAAATACTTACCTAAAACATAAACCAAGAAAAGATTATGTAAAAACCATCAATACATAATATTTGTTTATCACAAAACCCAAACCAAGAAATAAGCATTATTACTCTGCACTCTGCAGTGAGATACATTTTTCAAAATCAGTAAATATATAGATAATATATATATATTTAATATTATATATATATAAACGTACTAGAAAACCTATTTTATAACAATTAGAATATTCTATTGTTTCGTAATTAAATGGTAGTAAATAAAAAAAAAATAACTAAATTATTTATAAAATATTAGATACAAGCATAAAGATGGATTTGAACAAATGAATACACTAGCTATAAATGTCATCGAAACTTTTTCTACTCCAACAATAAAAAAATTAAATTTCTGTGTATACAATTAAATAATAATTTTAAATTTCTACGTTTATGCTGAAGATTTTACAATTTTTTCCTAAATTATCTTTATTTGTTTTTTTTTTTTTTTAGGCTTTTCAAACAGATACTCTAATTGATAAAAAAATATCGATGTAAATAAAAATACCAGATATGATTAAAAATCCATTATTTATAACTGTATAATCATTTTAAGCTTAGGAGATAGAATACATTTTAATAGCTGATTGGGTTTCCAATATCTTAAAATATAAAATGACTATATCATAATATAATTAAGTAATTTAATTATTATTGCTAATACTTGTCATAAACGTACGTATCGACACTCATTTAAATGTTTATATTAAGTAAAATAAATAAAAAATTAAAGTATCCATTAATACAAAAATGTAACCTAACAGATCACAATATTTAAAAATATTACGGTCTTACAAAATTAACTATTATTAATTTATTCAATTGATAATAACGATATTAAAATCAATTTTCAATCCACATAACAATAAATAAGAAGTAAATTAATTAATAATTTTTAAAATCCTTAAAATGATTCATTTTTAGATAAATACTATAATTTTTACTATTGAGATTATTAAGTTTTAGATAACCATAAGTTAACTTAATGAAATTCTCTATTGTTAAACATAATATTTTAAAAGTTGTATTGGTTATTTGCATTATTATTTGATTGTTTATTTTTTAATAGTAATTATATCATTATTAATAAATAGCATTTTATTGTTTTAACATAAGATAAAAGCGCTACAGTATCTGCTTAACTTATTATACCTACCATAAATTAATTAATCTATTCAAGCATAAAATCTCTTTATAAATACAAAACGTTACACAATATATTATTTTGAAGTTTCAATACGTCTCTTCACAAGTGTCAACGTAAACAATGTACATTGTACATACTAATAATTTAAATGTTCATCTTATATTATTTATTCAATTATATTTGAATGGTGCAAATTGTATACATAGTACACAACAATTTAAGAATAACACAATAAAACATTTTTTTTTATATGCAAATTAGAATTTGTAAAGTAATGATTATTCTACGCATATTTACTAATTAGTGATTACTCGTATTAATAACAAGTTTTAAAACTGTAACTTCAATATTTTAAAATATATAACTGACAACTCTTTGCATTTTAATTTCTAACTGGTGTTTTATAAAAATGTAATATGTTGGTAAGCAAATTATACTTGATTATTTTTTTACGAAAATGTTTGTAATTTTTTATATCATATACGCACTGTAGTAACTGTATATACGACTACATACACTGTTCTCTTTTCTTTTGTCAGAAATTCAATTTATTATTTTGTGCTACACTCTATTTATTTTAATAGAATCTGATTAAATACAATCTAATAGGTACTTAAAGCTAAGAATAAAGTTTTTGTTCTTTATTTATAGTGTCATTTTTTTTAAATAATTCAAACAAATGTTTTTTTTTTTTTTAGAATTAAATGGTTTAATTTATAGATATTTTTCTGATACTGAATGGAAACTTGAATACATAAACATTATAATTTAATTAAAACTTAGTTGTGTTGTATGAATAAAATCTTTATTTTGTGTATAGTGTCACTTATAATATTAATACATAATAATACATATAAATAATATTAAAGATGTATTAAAATACATTAATGTAAAAAATAAAAATAATTTTTATGAATTCAATTTTTGATTTATCATATAGATAACATAAGGCACTGGTACAGTTTATATCTTATTTCACAAGCAATAAAAATAACTTTATTATTTTGATTCAAAAAGAATAATGATATTAAAATAGTATAATAAGCGCAAAACAATATTAAATTATAATACAGTTGTTCATAATTATAATCTCACTTAACACCTGTACATTTTAAAAATGCGAAAATTTCACAGTAATGCTTATTTGAATAATTGAAAAATATTAACTCATTTTTGGGAAATACAATTTTGACGTTTACGTATAAAACACAATTTGTGTGGCAACGAAAACCCGTGTTCAGGAATTTCAAAATTAATTTTATACATGACGATTTATTTTTAATAATATATTTAAGGACGTCAAAGTCTATGCTATATGAATAGCGAGAATTCTATTCTATTTTATTTTATTATTGTTATTATTTTTTTTTTATTTTTTTTTTTTTTTAATGGAGACTACGCTAAGTTGGATTACACTCAGATTTTAAGTACTAATTACTAATGTCATAATATGTTAAAATTAATTTTTATATAACTTTTATATTATACTTTTAAGAGATTTTTTAAATATATTTGTCTATAATAGTTAATTAAATAAATTAAATTTACCTAAGTACCTAATGATTTTCTTTTTCAAAAAAAAAATAAATAAATAAAAATAAAACTTTATCGATTTTATAAGACATTTTTCCTGTTAAGTTATTTTTACTTAAAAGGGTTTTATTTTAATTTAATTTTTTCATAATGCTTAATGTATGACCGCCGCATTAAAACATGAGTAAAAATTTACTGTATTTTTACCCCTAAATAAATAACTGCTACTGATAGACATAAGATAGAAGATAAAGGAAAATGATTTGCATTGGTGAAAGAGCACTGAATCGGAATCCGTCACGTGTCTTTGAGTATTATTTACCCATATATCTCAGATATTACGTAAAATATATTATATGTATATTGTATATTTATTAACATTTCGAAAATTAAAATATCAAAATGAAAATATTAAAGCAATAGGACAAAAAAAAAACACAAAATCTTCCTTACCTGACTTACTGTGGATGTGGGAGACTTTGACGTAGTCGTGCGATGATCGTCGTGATCGGCAACAGTGGAATGATACAATATTATAATACCGGTGGAGGTCCGCCCGATCGCCTTTACGCACGCACTTATATACCGAGTCGGTTGGCACCAGGGACAGCCAAAAAGCGTCGCGGTCCTGCGTGCCAGTCCTGTAGCCGGTTACGCCCACACCGACGCGTCGACAGTCTGTCGTGGATGTTTACGGACCCGAAAAATCCGAAAATATCAAACATTTTTTTTATATTTTATTATCCCAATTAAATACCTATGTCAATTTATTTAAATAATCATATGATATGATATTGACTACAGTGAGTATAACCACATGTATCAATAATATATTATAAATTATAATTTATAAAAAATATCATGACATTAAAGCACATATTTATCGAATTCATCAAAAATTAAAATAAACAATAGTATACAATATAGAACGGTAATATTACGGTAAAAAAAAAATTAAGTACCTAGATTGTTGCTTTTTGATCAGTAGATTTTCTTTGATTCATTATATAATTTGATACTATAGTAGTATAGTAATACCTAGAGAGCCTTTTTTTAGAATTCTGTGATTATACTAGTAAAGTTTGGACGAAAATGGCTGCTATCACACCATTTGGCCACTCCCTTATTATATAGGCTCTCTAGTAATACCCTTAGACATATACCATAGTATAATATAACTCTATGGTTTATTGCGTACTATGATACTCCTTATAATTCATTATTTTAGCGTTGTATGTATTTATGTATTTTTTTTTTTTTATGTATGTATAAGTATCATATATTAAAATATTTTTACCTAATTTTAATGATTTTAAATATTTTTTTTATTTGTAAAAAAATATGTATAAATAATAAATAAACTCAAAATAGTATCAAATATTAGTGATTTAAGTGTCATAGTCATAAGATTATCGCAGTCCTCTAATATTAATTTTAAAGCAAACTTACATGGTAGACGAGGTAGTGCACATAAATACCAAGTATTGAACTAGTCCCACTAATAACGTAGTAGAAAGAATTATATTATTGTTATATATTTGAAAATAATGATATCATGCAATTTTTAAAACAACTCCTAGTAAGGCAAATAATCTAAACTACACACGTCCAGATGTCTTTAATATTTTTCGCGAATTTTTAAATAAATATAAATAAATAAAAATAATATTTATTGCTAGTATAAGAAATATTTACAAGGTATAATATATGAATATATGAAGTTACTAGCTTTTCTCTACGTCTATACTGTGGTAATACCTCTTATCGTAGAGCAAGAATACTTATCTATATGTAATTTTAAATATAAAAAAATAAAAGAATATATATAATATGTCGAATATTAAATTTAAAATAGAATACAATTTAAAAAATTTAAAAAATCATAATTTAATATACTGATATATACCTAAGGAATAACAGTATAATTTAAGTGTATGAAAATAATCATGATTTTATAAAATATTATTTTGTAATTGAATATTTAGAATTTTTAATAAATTAGCTGTTTAATAAATTTTCACAGGCACAGCCTCACATCAATAATAGTTCTGAACTTAATATTTTTACAAATTATCATAAAACCAATATTTTAGTTTGAATTTAAAATACGATTAATTTTCACACTTTCTCATCACATTTGGGATGATCTCTAATGACCTTAGGGCTTACACCAACTTGAGTCAATGTATTAGAGGCTTTCTGCGTGTTAGTAAATGGATTTTCGAAATATGTTTTCTAAGATTATGAAGATTATTTTTGATTTTAAATGCTTTTGTTTTAGAAATAAAACAAATTGCTTGCTTTTTGTATAGATTTCAAGTTCTAGTAGGTACTCGAAATAGTTTGAATAGCTCTTTATAAGAAAAGGTTTTTGGTTTACTTAAGATAATTTTTACTATATTCTTTTGTGCTATCGATAAATTATATTTTAAAGTAGTGCTACAACCGAATTGCCGGTAAAGTTTTTTTTTGGGAAGGGGGCTTAGTGAAATTTTTGAGAATTTTGATGAATTGACTCAATTTACAATCTGTAATATAAATACTTGGAATTGATGGCATTTTTTTTCTCTTAAATAATAGACGCAGTTGACAAAATAACATAATTTATTTAAGCTTAATTTATTCGTTTCATATCTAAAAAATGTCACTAAAATTCAAAAATTATCCTTTTTTTTTTTAATTGATAAACTTAAATTCAAAGTTATTTAAAAGGTCAAATGAAATTTATAACAATTGAAATAATTAATTGTATTTTAATCTGAATTACTTATTTTGTTTTATTCTATTCACAATCTTAATTAAACCATAATA
Source organism: Aphis craccivora (assembly GCA_009835225.1). Classification (NCBI taxonomy): domain Eukaryota; kingdom Metazoa; phylum Arthropoda; class Insecta; order Hemiptera; family Aphididae; genus Aphis; species Aphis craccivora. Next base: position 14,120 of record VUJU01002627.1, read on the forward strand.
ATGTGTCTAATTCATATTATGATTATAAACTAGAATATATCTATATTCTATATAGGTATCTATTATCTATTCTTTCCTTACTTTTATTTTATTATTAATACTTTTCTATAATCATCTATAAAATAATTTAAAATTACGTATTGGAATTGCTACCTATATACTGTTATTATGTTTTAATCGAATTTCATGGAATTTTCTTAATATTTAACACCTGCTACATTTCATTTTGTCTAATTATTAAAATACTTATTTCACTTTTTCTACCCATATTTATTGTTGTTAATTAACTCATTATTTACTGTATTTATATTTTAGTAAGATCAAATGCAGATGTGTCGTGATGAATAACAATTCGTGATAGAAATAATATTAAAATTAATTGAGATATTTTTTGTTGAGAAAATTTGTAATAATAATATTTACTGGTAAACCAAATCACAAAAAAATCAGTTGAATTATTTTTCATTTGATACAATTATAAAGTACAGTAAAATATAAAAATAAACAAAATAGGTACAATTTGTTATCACTAGTTGAACAATTTTTGTAGTATGTGAAATGTGAATGTGAAAGGACGTACCACTTTGAATTAATTTATTTTAAATTCAATTCGCATTACTAGTCAAGTTAGTTTAGTAATATTTTAAATCTATTAAACAGTTTACTGCCCACCAAAATAATTATTAATCGTCGAATCAGTTTATGAAATATTACAATGTGCAAAACTACATTATATAATCGATTATACTAAAAGGTCTAAAAGGCATATAGGTAACTATCAATAGTATACTTAATATGTATATAACATATTATTACAATTATTTATAACTTTAGACAGCCAATATGCCCATATACAATGTATACTATGACAGATGTAACAAAATAGTTTATGTAAACATATTGACGTAATAAAAAAAAAAGCAAGATAATGTCTAACCGACCAATGATTCAATAAACTTTGAAGTTGTAAATAAAAAAATAATAATATATACTATCTGATACCCTTAATTATTATTGTTGTTAATTTTAAGTTTCAACTGCCAGGGTATTAACTTTTTTCATGTTTTATTACAGATTATAATTCAGAAGACAAAAGAAAGAATAAAAAAAGGTTAATTTAAAGATTTAAATGAACTGTGCCTTTACAACTGAAAAAAACAATTATTTATTTATTTGTATTTAATATATTTTTACCGAACTTCTGAGAAATGAAATGACCTTATTATGGGTGAAAAATGGGCTGATTATTTCATAGATATGGTATGTGTATTAAGCTCTTTTATTTCTTCCCCTTTGGATCTACATTCTTTTGTATATGTTTTACCAGCAGCGCCATTCCATACGAAGTGTATTTTGTTTATGATTGATTTTCTTAAGAGATATCCATATGTAAGGCAGATGTGACTGATTTTTAGTTAGGTAGCTTATTATAATTTTTATTTTTAGTGATGTTTTAAATTATTAGCATGATTTTGAGTTTGTTTTTTTTTCTTGTAATTTTTTTTATCTAATTAATAAATATTGAAATAGTGTAAAAATATATGTTATTATTAAATATTTTTGATCAACGATGATTTAAAACATTGAATGACTGTATTCTCCTAATGTTAATTTTACATTAATCTTAAACAGCTGTACATTAATATAACTTTGGATATTTAGTATAATTTAAAAGTTTAAAGATTATAAAAATTTTATTTACCACATAAAAGTAAAAAACTATTTAAAAATATATATACACAATACACATCCATTGTTATGACCATCAAAATATATTACAGACAGCATAAACTTCAATTGTAAAAAGTAAATTTAAATACTATATAACTTTCATAAAACAACAAGATATACGGACTTTTCATGAATTTTACATTATTAAATAATATGTCTAACATTTTCTTCTTTCTTAATATTTTTTACAGCCTTATAAAAGCTTATTTAAATGTTTAAATAATTAATTAACGCATAATAAAATAATTATTTAACTTTTAAAAATATAAAATTGTCAAAACAAATTTAAGTTTAGTGTATGAATAACAATATTTGTCAAACACGACATGTAAAATTCCATTTTTTTACATAAATACATTAATAATACTATTTTAAAATACTATTTTTATATGAATTATAATATATAATACTTAAACATAAGATTTTAAAAAGTAAAAATGTATATTTTTCATATTGTAGATACCTAAGCTTTTTTTTTTAAAAATGTTTTTGTTTTAATTTGAGTTTCTTACAAATTGTGTGATTATATAAACATTTTATCTACCTAGTAAGTAGAATGACATAAGTTAAATATCTTGTAAATGTAAAAACAATAGAATAATAATTCATTTTATTAAATAATACAATAAATATTCCTGGGTATTAAAAATTTTAATATTTTTTTTTTTCATCTAAAGAACTGATTTTATTTCTTAGTCAAATTTCTAACATTAAGATATTGCGTACTATTTATTTACAATATAATGAATTACATTATTTCAATAACTCGATGAATAATGTTAGTTAATCTCAACATTTCATACCATACACTCACATAAGTTACTCAATAAATAATTTTAAAATGTAATCATTTTTAGAATAAATTAATTATTGATTAAAAATATATTAAATTGCAATTGAGTTCCATGTACTATCAAACACTAAACAATCGTTTGATGTTTTTTCCTTTAGAATACTCTCTTATGGCATACACACGCATTTAACAATCATAACTTTATTCTTTATTCATTTCAGAATTTAATAATTAATTTCATAGTTGTATCAAACAAACATTTTTCACTAAAAAACTTAATATAATTGGTTTCTGTTTTATAAACTTATACAAACACAGTTTCATAGATAAAATAATTATTTATATGCATTTTTTGAAATTAGTAAATAATGTATCTAATATTTTAATACAAGCAACAGTCTTACACATTGAATTCTGAAAATCAACACACGGTACTTTTATTTAAATCAATAAACAAGGTAAACACCTTATTATTTTATGTTGTTAAGCATAAACCCATTCCTATAATAATAATGGTAATGGTAAGAATTATCATATAACTACGGAAGTATATTTAATGCAATGCATGGCTTAAATCAAATGTCATTTACAGCGGTAGAAATAATAAATTAAGTATAAATAGCCCTAAACTTGCGTATCTTATTTTATAAATAAGCGCAATTCGCCATTACCGCGATGATGAACTATTCCTGCATTCTGTTTATTTAGCTATATGGTGTAGCTGCAGTTTGTCATATTCTACGAACAATAAAAAAAAAATCATAGAAATATATTATTATGTTATTCTATACTCCTAACTATTGTAAAGTATTCATAAGAACAATTTATTTATTCAATTCTATGCTATGATAATTCTGCGGGATTTGAGGACAACAACAAATCTATTCAACACGTTTAAGATTTCACTAAACAATTTTTAAGGAGCTATAATGTAGTTTATGAATTACCAGTAGGTGAGCGTCAAAAATTACAAACAACTCTAAACAAGATTTACAAACGAAGCAAATAACGTTAAAACAAATACATCATTACCCGTGAGAAAATATTTTATTCGACTTACAAATACGTGAACCAATTTTTAAGTATACATATTATAGTAATATGAAAATATATAATTTTAATATTTTTGCAAACAACTAATACTATGATAATCGTGAAAATTGTTATCACTGATGATGGTTATTGTAATTTTCACTACACTGACCAGACTCATATAATATTTACCAAAATATAGATCTGATAACATTTTAGTCAACTTTTATCTTATAATAAACTCTTAGAAACATATTAGGAACTGTCAAAATAATAATTTAATTACACTAATGTATTATGTTTTATATAATATTTTTCTCATTTATTATTCTGTTATTAAAAAATGTATGCCACTCTCATAACTCGTAAGAAAACTTTTGTATAACAACGATGTATACAAATATTTATATTTTTGAAACTAATAATTTTACAATCATACATATCAAAAAAAAATCTATAAAGCTACAGTAACAATTAAAATAAATTTATTATTAAAGCTTTTAGTTATATTTGTTAATAAAATGTTGCACAACAGTATGAATTGGATATCTAAAAAAATGTATTAATGTATCAATTAAGTATTTATAATATTATGTTAAAAATCCATCAAGAGAAAAAAATCAAATCTACAATTTAAATACCTCAGTAATATAATTATTATTATTTATTTTTTTTTTTTGTATTACATACTCTATGATTAACATATGTTATCCAATGTACATGTATAAACCTAATAATGATGACTATAAAAATAAGTGTTTTAAATTGCTAATTTTATAATGTTTTCACGGCAATAAATGTGTCTTAAAAAAGAGTAAAATATTTATTTTATTGTTTTAAGAATAATTTGTACCTAAACATAAACCTATAATACTGATTAAAAGTATACTCCTATGTATGTGATACACAGTAACATTTGATCCATAAATAATTGTACTGTATATATTTTAAAAAAATACTATTATATAAGAGCTATGTTTCAAAAAAATTTGGTGTGTGAATCATTTTGTATAAAATATCTAATAAGTAAACTATCAAAACTTGGATTAATTAGTGACCCGTATTCCACAGTAAGATGAAAATATATTTATACAAGATTTATTTATATTTACAAGCTGAAACCTTATTTCAAATTCACATTTAAAATTAATTTAAATTATATTGTTGATATGATAGGTATAATTACAAAAACCAAACATTTAATCATTTACAAAAATCCATTTTTTTTTTTTTTTTTTTTTGTACTCCTTAAATGCGGGTTTATAATCAAATAAAAATATATATATATATATATCGAATGATTTAAATTGTATTAAAATGTATAGAGTTTGTTTAATCGACGTTCTCAGGTTTTCTTATAATATAAAATCATAAATTTATGAACAAAATATTTTCGACACGCATTGAATATGGTTCTATTGGATGAATTTTAACTTTGAATATTTTGTATATTGGGTATTTATGTTCCTTCATGAGTTATAAATGACTTGGTAATAAACAAAACAGAACAATTAAATGAACGTCAAAGTAACCAGAAGAAAATAATTGTCATTAAGTAGCCATTGAAGAATATACCCTCGTTATTTTGTTTTTAAATATTTTACTGGCACCCACTACAAATTGTGTTTTCTACAAAATGTTTTCTAATTCCAAACCTTAATAACTTATACGTGATGAGAATACTACTCCACTCGTTTTTGTACAAATATATCATTGTAATATTTGTTGAAAGATAATATTATTAAGTGTGACTGAAGTATAAACTATACAGATCAACCCTTATAAGTTGAAAGTGATGTTATTTGTTTGAACGTATTACGGAAAGCTAAATGATTATATTTTTAATCCTATATAATTTTAAATGTATCAATTATCATGGTATACACTATACAATGAAATTGTCATCTAATAGTTTTAAACTTTAAATATATATAATATATATAGAATATAGATATTGTCAATTTTTTATTTTGTTTTTAAAAACTTATATTGAAATCATTATGATTAATGATCATTTAAAATTTTACTTAATAAAATGTATACATACATAAGTATAATATAAAAACATAAATATAATGAAAATATTTCAAAATACAAGATCTTATCATTTTATAAAGTAATTTAAATTTTATTTTTTAGTTAGGTAATTTTCATGTTTTTTTGATCATATAACTTGATTAGTTGGCCTAAAACCAATGAAATTATTGAAAAACTAACTAATAATAAATTATAAAATTTATAATCAATAACGGACTTGCTCAAAATTGTTCAACATATTTATAAAATTACATTAATACAAATAAATAAATAACTATGATTTAAGTATAGAATATAATAATGATATAACTATATAAGTATACGTAAATGTAGCTAAATAGTCTATACGGAGCGCCGCCATAGCGATTAAAATATAATATTATTATATTTTAATTAGTATTAGATAATATAATATTCTATAGCATTTATAATTGTTAATATTTCTTTATTTGGAATTATGTGTAGTCGTACGAATTTAAAAAAAATATATATATCTTAATACAAATAAATCTACTCACACAAAATAGTTTTAAATTTGTAATTATTTATATTTTTTTTTTTTACAAGAAATTGTATCTCTTCATTATTTCAGACCAATATTTTTTAAAACTTAAATCAATGAAGAATTTTTTTAATTATATTAATAGTATTCTATAGTAATATGATACGGATTTTTTTATATTCGTGAACATGAGTATACAACTAAAAAGTCTGTCAATATTTTTTTGACTCTTATTAAAATAGTTATAAGGTTTGTAAAAATAGAATTAAAAATCTTTTAAATTTGAAAATAACATTTCTTATTGGAATATATTTAACCTCTGATATAAATGTAATATTATTCATTTTTTAATTCAAATATTACAACACTTTCTTTTCAAATGTGAATTTCTATGAATTAATTATCGAAAATAAACGTAATAATAATTTAATTGGTGTAATATAATTTTTGAGATATTTATTTTTAATTTTCTTTCTATGAAAATGTCAATATTTTTGCTTTTAAGATAAATTATTTTATAATATTATATCGTTTTACTCGAATCAATTTGATTTAAATATTTTTAAAAGATATACTTTTGGTAATTTCTTTGACTTAAAATACTAAGATATTGTATAATATATGTTAAGGTTGTTTTATTTGTAGTCTGTACACAACACACACTATGCTACAAGAATTGATTATTCTCTATTATTTAAGCTTGTTTAAAATCGTTTACAATTTAATTTGGTATTTGCTGTTTAACTGACAACTGTATAATATATTTTAACATTGCAATCTGTGATACACACACATACACATATCTTTTAATTTTTTTTTTATACAAAAAATACTTATAAAATAAGTATATCTAATTTGGCATCATATTAAAATGTAAAATTATATATGATACGATTACCGATGAGCAAGCAATTCAAATAATAAATACAATAAAAAAAAATCTTCTCTTGGCTCAAAGTAATATTATTGCAATTTCATAATATTTTTTTGTGAATATATCAGTATTCAAAATCATAAGCAATTGGAAATTATTTTTAACTTATAAATTCATAAAATATTTAATTTAAATATCTAAAGCATTTATATTAAGTATAACCAATTTTTACGTTTGATAGCCAAAAAGTTAAGACTCAGATCTGTCTGATCGTACTGATAGAATTGATCAACTGTATGGCTACGAACCAGCATACATAATAACACAAAAACCATTTTTCAACCGTATCACTGTTAAATATCGAAAAAGACTTAATTAACAATATGTCAATTAAAAACTAAAGATATTATTAATAAACGGTTTATTGAGCATAAACCTTCCGTGTACATTAGATCTGATCAAAATACACATGCCAAATATTCAGTAAATCTACCACTATCATGATTCTAAATAATTTTCAATTTATTAAAAAATAAGTGTATATTATTTCGCTATTTATAACTATTTATAGAAATTCTAGAATCGAATATATAGATACGTATTAACAATACAAGAAATTATAATATAAAATACATACAACTTATAAATTAACTAATTCTCACTTTTAATACGTTCATATTTAAGAAAAATATTTTAATATTACTATAAAATTATAAAATTTATGTTTTAACACTTTATCTAATTTTAATATATTATTATTCAATAGTTCTGTAATTATTTATTTTTGTAATTAACATAATAATGTTACAGTTTTCGCTTAGTTAAAATGTAAAAAGATAAACTTTTAATTATAATAAGAACTACATAAAAGGCAACGTGTAATATATTTTCTAATGACACTATTGACACTATAATAATATTAAGCAATTTTCTAGTATACCTAGGTACTCATCAATAAATTTGCTTAAAATATTAAAAACAATATTAAACGATATTTTAATATCGTTAAAAATCACAACCTTACTGCACACATATCATAACAATTTCAGATAAAAATTAATGTGATTTTCTGATATTCTTAGTCTAGTCTTAGTTAACCTAAATAATATATACCTATTATACGTCAGGCTTAAAATAAAAAAAAAATCAAGACTGTAATAATTTCTATATAGAACATCCGTTTTATTTTCCTATTTCGTATACCGATATTAATTTTTCATTATTTTTATTTAGATCTTCAATTTTGTTCATATGTTAAACTAGTATTCATTAACTAGGATATAATCGATATAGGTGTAAAGTAATGTGTGTTCTTAATAGATATTTTGAAAGTTATTGTGTAAATATTTTTTTTAAATTATTTTAATGACTAATTGTAACTAATATTATTGTACTATAATATAAATCTTTTAAAATAACACATAATTGGAAGTTAGAAATAAAAAATAATATTTTTTCCAATCAAGGTTGTTTTTTGTATAACTACCATGATTGATCATTGAATTCAAACTTAACACATCCATTATAGTGGCATACTCTGGCATACTCATTAACGAGATACATTTAAAACCTGCAATACAGCAGAGCGAGTTCCCAGGATTTTTTTCTAATTTAATGTTCGTTAAATCACTCAAAAACCACCAGCACTTTCGCCACTTTAATTCACGTTCAGCGCACGAGAAGACGATTATTCACTCATAATTAAATTTATGAGCTTCTCTCTGCCTGTAAACCTAAACGTGTTGTGACGAAGAGGGAGTGATGGAAACTTTCAGTTTTGTATACAATTTATACATTCTTAAAATAATCATAATAGTTGTTGAATTCTGGTTATAGATATCTATATGTGTGTATAGGTGACTATATGTGTTTGTGTTACACACACTTAATATTCTGTCACCTATTAGGTCTTCAAAAGAGTGGAAAAAGTACTTACATAAATATTTACTCTTTCGGTGAAACCTGTGCCCTATATAAAGTGCGATGAACCACCACAATGTCACCGAAGGAATTTTAGCTTGTATCTTCTTCATAACTTCAAATTGGAAGTATGAGTATTTATAAGAGATTTATGAAGATAGCCTGAATAGAAGAATATGTGTTAGTACAAAATAATAGATAAATATTATGTACACTTTTAGTGTTTTTGTTGGTCATTGAGTTATTTATGTTTTTCATGTCCAATATTTGTTTATTGAAACTATTAGAATCTTTATTCATCGACGATTGCAGTTTATTATATCCATTGATTATAGAAACTTAACCATCAATTCAATCAGAACAACTGACAAGACTTAAATCAAGTTTACGATAAAAGTTGTATTAAACACTAATCATTTTAGTGACCTATGATTTTTCAATGACATTTTGAATATCAGTAGTATATCTTTTGTCAGTTGTCAACAATTTAATGATGGTCCATAGATGAATTTTATCTAGTCTATACAGACAAGTTTTTTTCAGCTTCGTTATCGACATTGATTTGAAATGGTTTTCATCTGTATTCAAAACTGAAATACCGGTTACAAGCTCTAAATAATTATTGGCTATATTATATTTACAAAATCAATATTTTAAAACCAATTCAAAATCTTAAATTACTAATACAATCTGTGCTTTGGTTTCAAATGAGTATTTCACTTGTATTTCACTTGTATATTATTGAATGTATACATATATGTTTACAGCATTTTGTTATTTTCTAAACCTTATGTGAATTCACTATAGACTGTAAATAATAAAAGTCAGTTTTGTCATTTTGTTGACACGACTCTTTTTCGGTGGGCTTTAATGGTCTTGCTATTATTTTTTCAGTATATAACAAATATTAAGCCCGGCTAGCTGTGACAACATTCACCGAACATTTTAATTAAATGTAAGTGACGAAAAAATGCGTATAGGCTATAATACGCACTAAAGTAAGTAATCCTATAATCTCAAACGGATTTCGGGAACATATCAATGGCGTGTTTAAACATGTGTGTCTATGTATATATATTTTAAAAAAAACTGACTCAGATCAATTTAGTTTCATTAGATAGGGTATAAAATTTTAATGTTACAAAAGTTTTTTCTTCACGCTTTTGACTAAGATTGGCTGCCGACATTTAATAAGCTCATAACATATTTTAGGGCTACAGAATTAATGATTTTCTCTCAGCCCTCTCATGCAGATATTGGGTAGAATATTGCTTGTTTTCATAAAAAATAGTAATGTTTAATAGAATGCATGTTTTAAGTATAATCACTGAACAATTATTACATTAAGCCGATTAATTGTTAGTTAATGTCTAGTAGAAACCGATTAAATGCGTTTTCTACCGATCAAAAACAATCGCTTTAGTAAATCGACGACCAGTGATTAAAAAAAAACTCAATTGAACTTAAAATATGGAATCCCGCTATTAAAAACCGGACAATAGTTAGATTTAAACGATTGATTAAGATTTTATCGGTAAAGCTACGAAAAATTTTATTTAAGTTCTATTCTATAAACGTTCTGTAGTAAACAAATAAATATTTAATGATATCAAAAAGATAATAAAAACGTGTTTCATGATTAATAATTAACTTGTTGTTTTTTCTGACACAGATAAATGAAAATATATACATACACAATTGTAATAAATTTCCATCATTTATGCTTACTTAGGCACCACTGTTTCAAAAAAGAAAAAAGTGAGTTATTTAAGCCACATAATATCCCCGAGAGCCATGGATTTAATTTCTTTCAAAATAGTAATTATCAAAAATACAATGAAAATTACAGTTATAAATAATATTACTCACTTAAGTCATGAACATATTTTACTAGCTAATGATGAATAAAAAAACATTGATTTAATATATTAATATGATTTATCTCTTTGGTAGATATTATATTAAAGTATCTTCAATAGAATAATAACATTAAATTATATTTATACTAGGCAATATAAATATTTTATTTATTTTTAATAATAATATCTTATAAAAAAAACTACACAATTGTATTAAATTTGCTCTCATTTAGTTAATGTAATTTATCGTTGACTTTCTAATCCAAAATTATTGATGTTTTGATTTTACAGTATATTATACTACTTCTGTATATTATCGTTATTGGAAAATTGAACTATTATAATATATATTACTTACTTGAATATTTTAATAAGTAACAATAGATACTAACTAAAAATAATATTGTCATAACCAGGTTATTTTTTTTCCTAATAGTTTTCCTATATCCTAATTATATTGTGTAACAAGAGACGTTACTTACAATTATATTATATACCAAAACTATTTTATTAAGAAGCATGATTTTAGTATTTTATAAATAGAACAATAAATGTCATAAAAAATATTATTGATGTTTGAATTGTATGAAAATGAGTTTTTTAAGATATTATAGTATAATAGAATTATATAATCTTATCATGATATTATTATTTACCTTGAAGAAACCGATTTAATACATATAGCACACTCTAGGAAATAAAATAATTTACTTTGAGTTAACTGAATAACTACAGATAGCACTAGCTATTCACCAAAAACATATAAAGTCGTAAAAAAATAGTATATTATTAAACAAATAATATTTACACGTTTTACTGTAATATTTTCTTTTATTTACTTAAAACTATTTTGTATTGTAACATTTTTGACTTTTATCGTAAATTTGTGTTTGATTACGCTCCTGAAGTATAAATATTATATTAAACAAATACAAAGTATAAGTGGCTTGGTTAATCGTATGTAACAATATGATCATAGTGAAAAATTAGTATTATTTAGTAATATTTTAAGCAATTCAATGAGTAAAATAATCCGAAACAAAAATGTATGTTATATTATTTAAGAAAGCTGTTGTATGCGCGTACGTTCGAACAGAGTGTGTATGTCTGTGCGAGTTAGTCTGCCTATATAATAGTAAACACTGACTAGGCGGGTTATAGAAATCCATTATTGGGAATATTTAAGTCCATTTTCCACTAACTTTTCTATGGACCCGTGGTTTTCATGCACTTACTATTCATCTATATTTCTTTACACAATAAATTTCATGCTTTTTATCGTTTAGACTTTAGATTAAACTATTAGAGGCAATAAACTATATTACTTACGATGAACCTTAAGTCATACGTGATCATTATCGTAATGATCATTACGGTGATTAGACTTTCTACCTTTGAAAGGACTTTGTTAATTTTTCATATTAAAAAATAATAATTTATGCTAATTATCACAGTATATTCATATTTTAAATAACAATTTTAAAATATTAAAAACTTTACTAGAAGGAAACTTAAGTACCTACTCTTGGATTAGTCTTCGGCGACAGAACAACAACTTTATTCTTGTATCATGGTACCTACTAAACTTACTATCCTCCTTCTATCATGGAAATGTTGTTAAAACTGCATCTAATACGAAGTGAAAGATATGAAATACATCTGTCAACAATTTATTGATACATACTATAATAATTATAAAGGTTTTTAAAGTGAAATTTTAAGAGAAAAATATTATTGTATAGGAATACGTTTTACTTTTGATGATAAAACTTGTTCATATTTAAATTCAAATAGTTAGGTTTTTTTATGTGAAATTTTATAGAATAATTGATGTTTGTTAACTATACGTTTTTGTAATTGATGTAAAAAATTCTGAAAATAAAGATTGACGTAAAATATAAAATTACCCATTTCTCAGGTAATTTCATTACCTGTAATATATACTATGCTTAAATTTTACTTCCAAAAATTATAATAATATCCAACATTCTTCAAATATCGAAGTATTAAAATATTAAGTTCTTTTTTCACGTTTTCATTACCTATTATATTAAGAAATACCTAATATTATACGTATTAATATCACAATCAAACCATTTAGTCTATATATTTACTTAAAATAATAAATATGTACTTAACTAAGAAGTATAATTATTATTGCAGAATTAGTATGTGACATGTGCCATTTCATAATAACGATCATGATTAGGTATAAAGTGAGGTACAGTTATATCCTTCGTCTTCTTAGAATTGGTAAGTATCAGTCGTACTGCTTACAAGATTTTGAGGTTTGACTGGATTAGATGGTTATGACCTTGAACGCAGCGACAGTAAACTTCTCCCCAACTCAGTACACAAACACAACCACAAGTTAATGTACGGTCATATTTCATATCTGGCATAATATTGAATGTTATCTTAGGCTAGTTACTAATATTGAAAAGAAAGCAATTGATGATTGATATACAATTAACAATATATAATCAGCTCACTATATAAGTTATATTAACTATTGGTCTTAGTAAATAAATAAAAAAAAAAATAGTGGAAATAGTTATTCTCAGATACATTACACTTTACATGAATTAAACAAAAAATACAATACGTACGAGTATAAAACAATCTTTTATTTTTCAACTAAAATATCATAAATAAATATTTTAATTCTTTATACGATAGTCGTGCATAAATAAAAAGGATACTGATAATACATATATAGTGATACACGTGTTTGAGCTATAATACTTAAATATAACATAAAGAAATAATATAATTTCTATAATATTGCCATATAAACAATTTTTGATTTAATTAAAGTTTTTATTTATTAATTATTATTGACTACCTAATTTTGAAAATATAAGATATTATAAGATTATAGGATTTTTTGTTTATTATTTCGGCTTCGAAACTCTATAAAGTAAAAATTTGAATTTGCATAAGCCAATTCTGTTCTACCTTCAGCATACATTACAACTTTGAATTTCCAATAATTTTCCCACCATTTTTCTGTTGGGAAACTAAACACTGACCCAAATTTATCAGCATCAAGTGTTATGTTGTTGAATTTGTAATCACCCTATAAATTTAAAATGACCGAAAATTAATTGATATTATTTAAATTTTATAAAAGATTTTTTTAAAATAATGAAATATTATGTAATTGAAAATTACTAACATTTTAAGTTACCTATATAATAATATGATTAGTTATTATCAAGATAATTGCATTTACAGTTTTTTTGAAACTAATTTAAAACGCCAATACTGATAATATAAGTTTAGAATATAATTTTACACAATAAAATTATTTTACATATCAATATGTAGGTATACACTAGTGACATTCGATATGGTCAATGTGTATAAGTATAATATACAATAGTACAATAGGTACTATCTTAATTTGAAATGTTTTTTTAATAAAATGAATAAACGTAATTATTAAATTTCTTTATAAACACAAGGATCTCAGATAGATCTGATATAACATAAACTATAGTCTATATTATTATTGAAAAAAAATATGTAGTTCGAAATAAGACCTTATATAATTTCAGTAAATTAAATATCTCTTATAAACTAAAATCAATTCATTTTTAAAATAATCCGAATGAAATTGTGCAATGTATTCAACCTGTAGTATATTATTGTTAAGTACGATACTTAATTTTATATGACACTTACAAATATAGGACATTTTATCGAATTGGTGTTTGATGTCTTAGCGTCGCTAAATTGTGTAAGAAATTTTATTTTTGGACAAACGTCATGAATTTCATACGACACAACATTGATACAATCAATGTAATGCATTTTACATTTAGACACCATAAAAGTTGCCTAGAATTTGAAAAAAAAATTAGATAACATATGCATTAATAAACTATTTTAAATGAATATATTAATACCTACTTATATTAAAATTATCCCACTTTCCATCAGTAATAAACTATATTTTATATATATTATAAACAATGGTATGTCTCGTGGTTGTATAACTATGTCAAGTGGTTGGAGTAAGTCATCTGAAATACCAACCTTCTACTTATAACAACTTTAAATCGTTTTAAAACAATTATTATATAACTATATAGTTTTTGAAGTCATGTGTATTGATTGCAAAATTTAATTGCAATACTTTAATATTTCTTAAATTTAAATAAAAAACAATGATAATTTAACTTTAACAGATTATTTATAAAAAAAAACACTATTTTTCTTTCTCCGAAATGAGTTAAACTAGAATGCATGGATGGAAAAGATACTTAACCTTTGTTTGCAATTTAAGTACGACAGAATACTAATACGCGTCAATTTGTATTTTATTTTGTATGTGGCTTAATATTTAGTTATTAACTATTTCTTTGATTGTTATATATAAAACTAGATATAAGTCTGTAAATATCGTTACTCTACATATTGTAATAAATTTATATATACTTTTTGTGATCGAGAAACAAATAGTTTCAGTTTATTAAACCTATTATGTTTTGTTGAGATGAATAACTTTACTCACTGCTTAATCAGTATGAAAACCAATATTATCATGTTTCTTAAATACCAAACAACACTATATCTATTTACTTAAAAAGAAGTAACTTAAATGTATAAAAAAGAGTACACAATGCACTGATAGTATACAAAGAGAGATGATTCTAAACGTAACATAAACAAAATAATGATTTAAACATAATAATTGATTTTATATTTTTCAATTTTAAAAGTGAAATATATTTACTTGCCTCCATTTGAGAAATACTTTGGTGAATGATAGCATGGACAAACATACATTGTTTATCATGGAACTGTTTAAATGTGGCTTCCTCAATGGTTGCAATCGTTGGTTTGGGCTGACAACCTCAAATACGGTAAAGCGTACTTCACGTTTCAGAGATGACAAAATCGTTAACGAATCCTGATATTATAAAATATAAATGTAATAGTTTTTAGTTGTATTAAAATTATTAACGTTGCAATAACTTACTATTATATGAATCAAAATAAATACTACATAGAAATAGGTGAATATTAAACAAATAAAGTTCATTTTCTTGAATTAAATAAACTTAGCTAGTAAATTAAATTAAAAATATTTTGGAAAATTCTCATTTCAGTTGTAACAGTAAAACTGAAACGTGTAATTTAAATTATTTTAGCTATATATTTATACACCATACCTAGGTAATTTTATTATTTTTATCGTTGTTTATGATCTAAACATTCTGAATGCATCTCAATGATCGCAAAGTCAGATATATTTATAAAATTACTTTCACTAGGTATTGTTCATAAAATACTTGATCATATCAATTATTTAAAATTCTTTTGATTTAAATAAAAATATAGGATTTTTATATTAAAATAAAATGAAACTTTTCATATTCATTAATGAACAATGAATTAATTGTACAACAATGTTGACAATAGCAAATATCAGCAATGTCAAATAAATAATAATACGTATTAAAACAAAATCTGTGTACATTATGTACATTATTTATGCTCAGTTTTATTAGATCATAGACCACTGATTATATTATTTAAAGGGTCACAAAGTGTCAATATAAACATGCTAAAAAGTGATAGGAGTTAGGTAGTCAGTTAGTGCAATTTCGACAATAACACATAATATTATACTTACAAATCTTCATATTATAATATTATTTTTAATTAAACATACAAAAAATAATAAATTCACTATAACCATCCATTAGGTATAGAATATAAACTTATTACTATTTACAGCATATACTATTTAATATTTCATAATGTGTTTATATTTTTAGCCATAAAGTGCATTTATTATATTGTATCTTATACTTGTATGATTTTATATAATATAAATACAAAAATTATTAACTTTTACTTTAAGTATATAAATTTAAAATTACCTATGTAAAATAAATTTTGCATCTTATAAGGCGTTAATACATATATTTATAATTTAAGTACCATCATTAAAATCAATTAAACTTAATAATAGTATTTACTAGTTATAATTTTAGATTCTGAATAGAATGATGAATGTATTGATTTTATATTTTATTTTTTTTTTCGTGTGGAAATAATAATTTACCGAATACTTTTAAGTTAAATTAAAAGTTACTAAGTTATTAAATTGTTTTTACCAAAGACAATAATAATAGTCATAGTATTATACATTCAACAAATATCTCGTGTGTTCGCCACCGGTCGCCACGATAACAAACAAATAGTGTTTAAATGCGTAAAAAAACTCCAAACCACTTGTAGGTTTGTTTTGAAGTCAACGATGTTAAGAGACGTGGGACTAAATAATCTCTCTAAGGGCTAATTCCTCCTCTCTTCTCGTTTTGTTTGGAGTCAGTGCTACTAGAGAGTTAGATTAGAAGAGCGACTCTTTTTTCACATTTATATTACGTATATTACTGTGTTAGACGTATCAAACATTTATCTTCATCTGTGTCCATTTAATTGTTTTTAATCAACAGGTAAATATATTTCGTGGTTCGATTCTTGGTGAAAGTGGTAAAAGTTTTTTCAGTTTTTTTCTTAAAATTGTATTGAACTAAGGTTAATTGTTTCTATAGTAAAATATCTTATACCTAAAAAAAATATGTGCAGTTCAGATTTACCAAAGTTGAAGGAGGACTAAATTTCAGGTATATAATTCTTTTACAGCAACACAGTACAAGAACATTTAGTTATATTTATATTATATTATATATTGTTATTATTTTGTTTTTTGGTATTTATCCTTTTCATTTATAATTATATTTCGTTAACATCTGCAACGTTTGAAGACAATAACACTATAATTTACAGGAACCGTGGAAAAAAATTCAGTAGAGTAGACTATATATTTTTATATTATATTTGTTAATTCGTATAAGCCCGGTGCCCGCATTATATGTCTTTAATTGTTACGCATTTGTAGTTTTGTACCACTGAGACGACAATGTGAATCACCAATACTTCCCACGGCGAAATATATCCAAACTACTGCCTTTTATTTACCTATACTTAACTGAAGTGGTTAACACGGGGCAGAGAACTTTCCAACCACCATCCTCTATGCCGTTTTCCTGACGTTAATTTAAGCCATGCGATCTGTGCCACCGGCTTTTCCTTCCTGCTGACCGCCGTGTCACTGATTTTGTATTATTCGTCAGCATTTTTGGGAAATGCAGTGAGTGCCGACATGACTTATTGTTACTTAAACTGTACGGCGTTTAATCGCTGTAGAGTTCGCTTTGGTCACCCGTACCTAACGGCCTTTGATGTGTCAACTGTAGTAGCAACCTAACATTTTATCGTTCGCCAATCTGCAGTTGCATTGTGCCAGTGCAGTGCGGCGTTCATAGATAATGGCTGACATCGTGGTTTCTAGCATTTAAAGTTCGTATAATTTAAATTGTTTTAAAGTTATTTGATGGATAATTAATAAATTGAATGAATGTTTAATACCTTAATGTGAAAATTAAAAAAGTAGGTCAGCGCATTTCGGTGGTGGATGTTTGTCCATCATCCCTTCGGTCCTCGGACAGGATAGTATAATTTTACTGTAGGTATTCGATTTGAATACAATAGGATTGCATTCGATAAAAAACGATTCTGAGCAGATGAGAGGATCTTTTTCGTTTAATTTTATTCGTTTCTATGGTGATAAACAAAGCCGTAATTATTAGATTCTGAGTGGGGCGAGAAATTTATTTTATATTACTTACATAATCGTTAAGTTTTACATTATTTCTCCTTTAACCGCTTTTATTTCGAAAATCAAAAAATGACCTCTCTAAAGTACCAGCACAAGAACATTACCTATCAGAAAATATGCTACACTTATACTTTTTAAGCAAGTTTAGGGGGAGAAAAAGTGTTTACAAAATAAAAAACAAATAAATATCATTGTAAAACCAATACATTTTTTCGCTCCGTGCAGAATCTAAAAACTGTTTACTATTAAACATGTTGCCAATCCTTAAAAATCAATGCATTAAAAATATACACATAAAATAATTGAAATAAAACGTTTACTTCAAAGAAAATTTATAGATATATTAAAAATATGTATTAACAACTTACATTTTTATTTCATATACATTATACACATAATATTGAAGAACATGTTCACGAGTGGTTATAACATAATTTAGTAATGCAATAATCAAAATGAAAATTTAATAGTTGTTACATAATATTTTTCTGTTGTTTTCGATTTCAACTTATATACTGTATAAAGTGAATGTCAATATTCGCATTACCAAATTCTACTTTCTTTAAATAGTAAATTAAAACTTTAAATCCTCCAATAATATTTCTATAATTTTCCAGTTGGAATACTTAACACAATTCCAAATTTAACCACCTCAATCGCTATGTTTCTATAAGTATATTCACCTTAAAATTTATAGAAAAAAACTGTTATAATATTTTAATAATTAATAAGTATAATAATATTTAAAAATTTCTACGATTATACAAACGTGTTTATTACTTACACGAATTTGGAAAAGTTTTACATGTGTACTACCACATGAAAAAATAGCATTAGCTTAAAAATATTAGTTTATATAAACATTTGAAACCGTTCCACTAGATTTGTCTTTATATTGAAATACACCAAATATAACAAAGTTATACTTATTTTATGAAACTACCAAATATTTTATTTTAAATTCAATTTATTTTAATATTAATATACTTATTCAATCTAAATAGCCTTGTATTAGTAATTGTAACTTATGATTATAATATATACAGTTTAATTTATCAGATTACTGAAAACATGCAATATGCCGTGGGTTTATTGAATAACAATAATACATTTTCATATTTTTGTTACAATACATTATATTACAATAAATTATATTCAAAATGATATGTATTGTATATCATATTTTTTTAAATGATTAATATCGTAATTCATAAAAATATAATAATACGTATTTATTTTTATGTGATACGTATAGCATTTACACGATGTTAAATTATGTGTATAATTCGCATGATTTTGTTTTCTTTATTTACTTATATTTTATACAATTCATAACTAAATAGTAAAGAAGAATATAATTTATTTATCATAAACTAATATTTTTTATATGTATTTGTGCTGGCAAGTAATAGATTATCTATTATAATAGTCTTGCGATCAACCTTGTTTAAGTCGACAAGATTTAGATCATAATAATGAGATTTAAATTGATTTATTTTACTATATAGATAATTTAATATGTAAACATGCAATTTTAGTTGCCTATAATATAGACTCTATAAACTTTGTCTGAAGGAAGTTAATTCCATTTAACATAAAATAATATAATATAGCTAATTACTATAAAGTAATATTATTACATTACTCAATTAACATTTAATCATTTATATTTAGTTTTATTTATGAATTCAGCAATTTTATGGCTCTAAATTAAAACAAATATTAGATTATAACTCTGAAGTCAAAATAACAAAGTAGTATTTCAACCACAGGTCATACAACTTTTTAATGAGATTTTTTAATGTTAAAAACAGATTTTATGTCATTTAATCATTTACTATGTTTTAAAGAGGTTTTATTTTAATATTTCAAAAACTTTTCTTGAAATATAAGAAAAAAAAACGGGCAAGTGGGTACCGCTCTGCTGTACATTAGGTACCGTGTGGATCACTATATATTGTAGGACGGTAAAATT
The DNA here is from genome assembly GCA_009835225.1 of Aphis craccivora. Taxonomy (NCBI): domain Eukaryota; kingdom Metazoa; phylum Arthropoda; class Insecta; order Hemiptera; family Aphididae; genus Aphis; species Aphis craccivora. The sequence goes on from VUJU01002627.1 coordinate 34,542, forward strand.
TGAATCCAATGATAATTATCATTGTATACGAAAAACGATTCTGAACGAAGATGATTTGTAAGCCTAGGATATAATTTTCAGTGGTTGGTAAACAAGTAGGTTTATGTTTTGATGGCCTGAATACGTCAAAATTTAAGTTATTTTATAATTATTGTGAGCTAAACTTATGAAAAACCTTGTATTAAATTTTCAACTCTTAGATACTTATACAAAAATATTTTTATGAATTATACCTATAAAATAATTTGCAAATATTCATGATTTTGACGAATTTTTGTCAATATTTGAACTTCAAAT
>VUJU01002628.1:0-34832 GCA_009835225.1 Aphis craccivora
TATTCATGATTTTGACGAATTTTTGTCAATATTTGAACTTCAAATGCTAATAAAAAAAAAATTGTGCCTATGTATTCTTATAATTTTTTAATCACTATAAGAATAACCTATGAAGAACTTTGTATTTAATTTTCAAGTATTTTGATAGGGCCAAAAAACATTTATCGACACTTCAAAAATATTTTTTTAGAAAAATTGAAAATTTCAGTTGTCTATAAATAGCTCAAAAACATTCAAAATATTTTAAAAATTAAATCACCTAAAGAAAACGCGAATCTTAATAACTGGTAAAATTTTCAAGTATCTACGACTTATACTTTTTGAATAATAACAAATATTTAAAATCGTTAGGGATAAATCGTTGTCGTTACGCTATTTCGTAAAAATTTAAAATTCAAACGCACATAAAATTTTTCCTATAATGATGTTATGAGTTTTCTCTATAGCCACTTAAAGGAAAACTTATGGAAAACTTAGTGTTATAATTTTAATCCTTAGTTATGAACACAAAAAATTTTATGATTTTTCAACTTCAAAATTACTTGTAAATTTTCGCGTTTTCGACAGATTTCGTAAAAATTTAAACTATAAACGCTTATAAAAAAAATTGTGACCAACGATTTTTAATTTTTTTTAGCTACAATAAAAACAACTCATAAAGAACCTTGTATTAAATTTTCAAAACTTTTTGGTCATCCAAAATTTTTTTATCGACACTTCAAAAAAAATTTCTCGAAAAAATCGAAAATTTCTGTGGTCTATAAATAACTCAAAAAAAAAAATCAAAATTTTTTGAAAATTTAACTGTATATAGATAACACTGACATAAATATTTGGTGAAAATTATTCCCGTTTTTCCGTCATTTTTTTTTTGTTTTTCTCGATTTTTTTGAAAACTGTTGGAAAATGTTAACTTTTGACCTCTATAATGCACCAAGGATATTTTATTTTACATCGGAAACCATCCCCAAAGTTTGAAATTGGAGCATTATTTCGACTAGTTATGCTGTACAGACACAAAAAAAAAAAAAAACACACATCATTGTAAAATCAACATTCTTCACTTCATTCAGAATCTAAAAATTGTAAATTTAAATGAATATTAAATTGTTCTGATATTATGTTTAGACAAATCTATATGTAATCCCACTTGAAAATATTAGTCTTTTTAATTTTTGTAATGGCTAATAATTTAATTCTATGATAACTTAAAAACATAAATAAAATTATTTTGTATTAATGCTTTTTATCTATGTTGGAAGTGGGCCATTGGAAAAATTAAACAAATAGCTGAGATTATTCTTTTAATTAAAATGTTATTAATATTTATCCAATTACCTTTTCAAGTGTTTTATTATCTATAAAATAGCATTTTCTGAATAATAAATCCTCTGGAAATATTATATTAAATAATTTAAATTTTTGATTACTCAATCCTTTAAGATCAGGTTTTTATACATATATACATACTCTGTTAGATTTATAAAGGTTTCAAAGCCATAAGACCCTTTGCTCTAAATTAGTAAATTGTATTAAATTAATATAATTATCATATGATGCTAAACAAAATGTTCTAATAAGATACTTACCACTTGTGTAAATTATTATACCTGTTACTTAAAATGTGAAAGCCAATTCAAAATAATTCACTTGCAAATTTAATTTTTAATACTTGTAAAAATTTAAAACCTAATAACTGAGCAATAGATAATTTTATATATTTTATATCATTGTACGTGAGTTATTACTATCACAAAAAAATATCATCAAAGTTATCTTTTATGTTATTATTCATATAGTTCATAGACATGGTTTAATTAATTGCTCATTTAAAAGTACAAGATACAAACATTTGTATTTTATTGAATAAGTGTTCTACATCATAATTGTAATATTTAAATGTTTGTAGGAAAACCAGAACAATTTAAATGTAACAAGTTTTAACGAGGATAATCATGTTTTAAATAGTGCAACAAATGACAACTCAGTTGTAAGAAATATTAAAGTAGATACTCATTATTGTGAAGTTGATGATGACGATGACGAAGAAGAAGGTGATGCTATAGATATGGATGCATTTGTTGAAAGTGGTTTGCTTGAAGATGATGATTCGGTTAGTTTATTTTATACACACATGAAAATAATAAATATTAAAGTTTTTTTAGTAAGGTTTATCAAATTGTTTGTAAAAAATAATTTATATTTATAGATTAAAATAAAAATGTGTATCTACTAAGTATAATAATAGATATACTGGTTGATTCATTTATCAAAGAACATTGATTTTCTTAAAGATTGCTTAACATTTTTTAAAAATATTAAAAAATTTTTTTATGTAATTTTAGTTTTTAGATGATTATAAAATAAAAATATTTAAAAAATACCATTTTAGCACTTTTTTATGATGACAACATACATTTCTGTATCGTTATTTTGAAATAGAATATTTTTTGGAGGGCTGCGATATATAAAAATTATATTTCGTACTAGTATTTTATAAGATAAGTATTTTAAGAGTATATTATAAGCAGAGGTACCCTGCAAAATGTTCTTATTTTAGATCTAAACTTTATATACATTTATTTATTAACTAGCTCAAAATTTAATTTTTATATATCGTAGCACTCCAAAACATATTGTATTTCAGAATAAGAATATAAAAATGTAAAACAAATGACAACTTAAAAACTAAAAATGGTTAATTTTTTACTAAATTAAACAAAAAAAAGTTTATTTTTCATAACTTAGTCTAAAATTATGTAAAACATTTTAAAATATTAAATAGTTTATAAAATAATTTATGTATTTTACCAAAAAATTACCTTGTAAACCTATGGTAATAAATTAATGTTAAACATAATAATGACTTGTATAGTTGTATCAATAAATTATTATGGTATTATTTTTATAACTATATAAATCATTAAAAATATTTCTTAGGTAAAAAAAGGTTTAAGATTTTGGTATTTACTTTTTGAAAATTTAATTTGTGAGTTATAATTAAATTAACAAATTACTAAGTTCTATTCCTTTGTTTTATTATTTTTATTTTAGTATATTTCAATGTTGTATACAATAAATTATTTTAATTTTAAAAATAACTTTTATTGATATACATATTAAAAAAGTAAGAAGCTAAATTTTATATTGTATTATTTTTTAAGGTGACTATTAATCAGAAACATACAAAAGAAAAAAAATTATCTAACTCATCTGTTGATGATATATTAAGAACCCGAACATATGACTTACATATTACTTATGACAAATTCTACCAAACTCCAAGGCTATGGCTTTATGGTTATAATGAAGTAAGTGTTTTAAAATTGTATTATGTTAGATTTAAACAAAGCTTTGAGTAGTTTTTAATTTTAAACTTTTAATTATGTGTGTCCAATTTCTGTATCTTTCGGAAATAATTTCTAAAAATAAACTCATTCTATTTACATTTTATTCCATCACATTTTTGTTGAAAGCTGTTCAAGATACTTTTTATTATAAGGTTCATATTATGATAAAAAAATCCTAATTCCAATAGCATTTTACTTAACTTATTGTCTCAATGTTTAATAATAGGGTGTTCACATAAAAATCTGAAGTATGTACATTATATAAAAAAAAGAAAATTAAATATATACATTGTTCATCATATTTTGAATATTTTATATTAAATTATAAAGTTATTTTTTCTATTTATGAATATTAGAATCAAAAACCATTAAATGTTGAAGAAATGTATGAAGATGTGAGTCAAGATTATGCAAAGAAAACTGTTACTATGGAATCACACCCACATATTCCAGGTCCTTCTATGGCTTCAATACATCCTTGCAAGTATGTATATTTTTAATAAAGCTGAGTTTACCATATAGAGTAATTAGTAATAACCCTGGGGCTTACAGCCATTTTATCTGTCGTGTTTCGTGTTATTAATCATATTCTGATTGGCAGTTGTAATCATAATAAAATTTATTAACTATGAACTACCAGACAATTTACAGAATTTGACTGAGCTCAATTGTTGGACACAATAATGTAACTGGGAACCCAGATTTAGATTTATTTACTACCATTAAAAATATAATCAATATTTTAAACAAAATTTAACTTATGAACTATTGTCTATTAGTATAAATTATTTTATTTGCAAGAATTAAAATATTATTTTTCTTTTATGTATTTATTTATTAAACAATTTGTTGTAAAAACATCTTAGAGCAGCGTTTCCCAAACTATAGTCCTCAACCACTAGGGGTCAACACGTCCACTGGAAAATACATTTTTTTTAAAAATAATTTGTAACTACATAAACATAGTATAATACAGTGCAACTTATATTAGTAAACACCTCTTGCAGACATTTTTAAATTTCATAGCATAAAATATATACATAGAATGATCTTCTATATTTCTACTTAAAATGATTATATTTTAATTTCCACGTGCCTAGGGTAAATTTAATTTGAATTTCATGAATAAATAATAATATTGTTAAGAGAGCTATTAAATTTAACTTTTATTACTACTTTAAATTTAGGTAATTAACACACTGTGCCATTGAAAGTTCAATATATACTCGCTACACCCATGTATCTGTACACATGCCTATGCTTAAAATAATATTTTATTTTATTGTTTGACATTTAATTAATTATTTGTAAATATTTACAGGCATGCGGACATAATGAAAAAGTTAATCCAAATGGTGACTGATGGTGGAAAAGATTTAGGAGTACACATGTACTTAATTATATTTTTAAAATTTGTTCAATCAGTCATACCAACTATAGATTATGATTATACTCAAAATATTAATTTATAATAAGAGGCAAGTTGTTCTTTGAAAATATGAGAGTATAATTTATTTTAAATCAAAATTTATTGTAAAATTAATTGAAAATTAATCTAATTAAAATCAACTGTTTATGTGAACAACCAATAAATATAACTAAATCATATTAACAATCATTATTTTAGTTGCTATAATGCATGTTAAATACAATTTAAAGTATAAATTAATAATTTACAAAAAGCTTATTTTATATGTAAAGTTTTTATGATTAATGAATAACAACTGAAAGAAAAAAATTACAAATGTACTTATACCTAAAAGATTAAAATATTATTCATACGTATTTTTATATTGATTATCAAAAAGACTTCAAACTTTATAAAAAATGATTAAATATGACATTATAATATGTATTTTCAGTTTTTGACAGTCGACTGGTAATTTAAAAATACAAATTATTTAGATTTTTTCTTTAAGATACTTGTTATTTTTTTAAAGTTTTCATTGTTAAAATATATGTCATTTGTTTATAGTTTTATTATTAATCTATTGTTGCTTATAAAATATAATAAAAAAATATTTTGTTTACATTGATTTTATCTCCTAGTCAATGTTAACTTAACAATTAATAATTGATATATCAAGGCTGGGCATTAACGAACTAATAGTTAAAATTCAGTTAAAACGTTAAGTTAATTAACTCGTTACTTTTTTTTTTTTTTGAAGTTAACTTTTAACTTAATAAGTTACTTTTTTATAAAGATTAACGTGTTAACTTCAAGTTAATTTTATTCAAAAATATTTGAATTAAGTTAATTTTAGTCCAAAAAATAATGCAAATTTTTGAATAGTAATTTTAGAAAAGTATGTTTTTTGATAGCTAGTTAATACTTTGATGTATGATTTTAAATTTCCCCAGTAATTTTCTTGTGCATAAAGAAAAATTATCTAATAAACATTATTATGTGTTTGGAATTTTTTATTTTAAAAACTAAAAAATTTTAACTTTAAATTAAGTTAAGTTACTTTTTTTAAAAAGTTAACGTTTAACTTAATGAGTTAAAGAAAAAAAATATGATTAACTTTTAACTTAAATTAACTTAATTATTTTCAAATATCTTAACTTAACGAGTTAAAAAAATTTGTTAACTTTCCCACCCTTGGATATATTGTATAATACATGTTGAAGAATTCACAGGCAAATTTTATTTTGAAGTCTGTCAAAATATTTTAAGCATAATATCATGTATTTTTTAATACTATTTAATCATTTGGTATATATTTTTATTTATCGTGAATGCCATTTAGAACGCAAAATATCACTTCTTATAAAACGTTTGTATAATAATATAAACTATTGTTCCGTTTGTATGAAATTTCAAATTTTACCCTATTTTTCATTTGGATTTTGGATATTTTAAAGTAGATATTCTTCAGAAAGGGTAAAGCAGGTCTTTATTATAATGTATAGATGACAAAAATATATTGCAACAACAGAGTATAATTATGATTCATGTTAAGTTTAAAATGTAATATCGAGATTTAAATTTTGAAACTTATTGAAAAGAATTTAAAATATATATTTTACTACATGGTATTTGTGCTTATACAAACTTTATTGTTATCTTTTCATTGTGCTCATGAAGGAGCTTTCACACAAAAAATTAAAATTATAAAGAAATATATTTTTACTACCAAGATATCAAGAAATATTAATTTTTTAAAATTGGCTAATTATGGATACTTTTATTTATTTGATATTTTACTTTAACCTTTGAAATTTCTTTGAGATGTTCTTTATAAAAGTTGAGTACCTATTATTTAAATCTATTTTTTAAACTAACATTTATTAGGTAGGTATTTAAAGATTATAACACATAACAACTGTATTTTAACTAACATAATGTGTTCCACTTCTTTCAAATTCTCAGCACATCAACAAACTTTACATAGCTAAAATTGTTCCTAGGACTGAATCATTAAATAATTATAGTGTTAATCATAACAGTGTCCTGTACTCCTGTACAACATGTCAGTCACATCTGTATTTCTACAATTCTGATATTGATTGTTGAGGTACTATTAAAGTGTTATTAATTATTGTAGTTATATTACAAATATTAGTATGCAACAATGCAACTAATATAAGAAGTACCTTTATTAAAATATTAATTTGTAGATACCTACTTATTTATATATAATTATTAATTAATTAGTTAATTAATATTGTACACAGGTAAATATTTATATCATATACCAGTGAATTCTATAGAACTACACAGTCATTCGGACTAGTTATTATAATTTTTTTAATAATATATCATATTACATTTAGTGGTTTTAACTATACTCCATTCAAAATAAGAAAATAAGAACGGGTTTTACGTAAATGCATATTTTTATTAGAACAAGATATTTAAAATTTGATAAAAATGTTCACAAATTAAATGATTCTTATTAAAATGACAACAATTTTATTTTGCATATTTCACTAATTTGTAAAAATGAATATATTATCTATTATCTAGATTAATATTTTATCATTTTAACATTCATAGGTTTTCAAGCCATGTTGCAATGAACAAAAACAGCCATTTATTCGGTATGTTCATGCTAAAGAAAATATATTTACCATGAGTATGTTGTCGTGATACATGAATATAGTGCAACGTGTAATAATAAGTCCTTATATTGTATTTAATAAGTATATAGAATATAAGTTATGACTTTATTTTTGTTATTTTTGAAAATTTGATTTGTATTGTGTACATTGTAGTCAGATTTAATATGTATCTATCTTTTGTTAAAGTGTTAACATTCGTTCATCAATAATAAATAGATAAATTATATCCTTATATTATACAATTGACAATTATTGATGATAGGCTAAGTAATAGGTCTTCTAGTAGGTCTTGCAACAAGAAATTTGCTAAACCTAGTGTTTGGCTGTACTCATAATCAATCGCCTACACAATATAGTATAAATTAAATATATTATGTTATGTATAATAAAATGGTTTTGATCGCTTTCGAACAACAGGAATCCCAGTTCAGAGCTCATACATGGGTAAATTCTAATAAATTATTAATAATGACTAAGGATTTATTAACATTTTTTATCCATTAATCTCTACATCTCTGCACAGGACTACAGCCTATACATGAGTAATAAATAATAATACAATTATTGTACTACTGTGTCTAACTGAGCTCCGTAGGCGTCGACGTCGTCAAACGGGATCGGCACAGCACGGCAGGCACTTGAAAATTAAATGTTACAACCCACAACTTTCTTTATATCGTGTTGAAACCCATTACCCAATACCCAAGTGAGAGCAAAAGCATTAAAAGCAAATTCATAAATACCTAATACCTTATTATCTAATATAGTAATATCTTGAAAATCATGATAAGCCATAGATATGTTATATAAATAATAATAATATTTATTCGTCTATGGCAAGAGCATTAACTGTTGGTGGGGGGATTGATAAGAAGAACTTGACTGGCCATAATAATATTATGGCACCACCACGTCCGTTGATAACAGCACGTGATAAGAAATATCGTGTGGACGACGGTCGGGTGTGAAATAAACACGGCGATTATCGTATTGTCAGCGTCCAGAGTTTGTGCTATCCGCACCTATATAACACTGCTGCAGTAGAATCGTTACGTACGACCGCAGATCGACGGATTTTTCAACATCGGTGAGTAAATCGTTTTGTATACCATACATTGTACGTGAGATCGGTCATCCCATTCATGTCTCGCTCGATGTCTGTCGCTTCACTGTGTACACTATGGCTATACAATATCGTTGCTTTGCCACATAGTCACCACACGGTTTTAGATTACAGCCGACTTTAGATTTGTTGCGACCAATTTGACTACTATTCGTTTGGCGTATACACGATCGCCGTTTTTGGACGGGCTTGTCAATACGTATCCCACAAAACGTGTCCAAAGGTGCCAATGCGTATACCTGACAGAATTGAGATCATCATATCACCCACTTTCTGTCGCTCGTATCGTGAACGACATTCAATAATATAATAAACGTACTGGGAAATATTTACTTTATATGATTCATATTTCAACAAACCATTTGACAGACATACTGGCAATCAATTTATGGATGTATTTGTATTCATAGCGATTTTATAAATTTCACTACCTATTTAAAATGATTGCCTATTTTAATTTACCTTACTTTAAAAGAGTTGTAATTTAACTAGTGTAGGTGCTATAGAATATGTTTGATAAATAGAACTAATCAATTAGGTTTAAATTATAAAAATTGTCTATTATTTTTTATCTTACTACCTAGGTTAAATTTTCTCAGACAAATGTCTGAGCATTAACATTATCTAAAAAAAATTTGATATATTCATACAATTTTACTGAAAAATTATTATGTTAACACTTATCATAATCTGTGGTGTGCTGAAGTTGTTTCTGCCTATGGGTTCTTTCATATTAGCTCCTTCTTCCTTATTCCTTCCAAAATTATTTATAAGATATATTTGAATATACAATTTGTTATCTTGGTTTATATGCAATGAAGTTACATTATTAATGAAAATAAAATTGTTGCAATATAGATAATATTCTTGCATTTTATAAATTATATTTAAAATTAATAGCAAATCCACTTCCATGTTGAATATTACCAAACTATTGCATACTACACAGATGTATTGTATATACTATATGTGTATAATAATATATAGATAGCTGTTCAATTTTAAGCAAATGAATGCAATTATTTAACTTATAATTCTAAATTATATTAATAATATTATGTATAATTTGTAACAAAAAAAAAAAAAGTTAACCATTTGCTACACCCAAATGTTGTTGCTTTAGGCCCAAGACTTGTAGGGCCTATGCTCAGATACACTTCTAAACATATCACGCACAACACATAGAAATAGTATTTGTTATTTTAGAAGTTCTATCCATTTAAATGTTAGCAATAAATATTTTATTTAAAAATAACATCTGTACAAATATTTAAAAAAATATTATTATAACATAATAATAAGTTTAGATATAATTACAATTTTATATTATTTATGTTCAAATGGAAAAAATATGAAATTATCTTGATAATACAAATCATTTATCTTACTAACTATTGTTTTAATCAGTCAATTACATTTTTTTAATCAAAAATATGAGAAAAAATCGATTACATATAGAGTACAGATAAAAATTGAATTTTAGTCTTAATAAGTGACACTATACATTTTAAATACAACTTGTTTGTTGTTAATGTTAAGTTAGGTTTAAAAAAATATTGTTAAATTATACAAACTACTACTTATAATTCATAATATTATTTTAAGATTTTAAAAATAATTGATTAATTTACTGTGGGCATTTATAAAAATTTACTTGCAAATATTTAACTAAAATTCATTATTAATAAATGCAAAATGTATATATTATCTTATCTTTTGATAAAATATTTATATAACCATAGGTATAACATATTACTTTCTATACTTCTATACTCAAAATTAGAAGTGTATTCGGCAGCCAACTATTGTGCAAGGGCTACTATACATGATCGGTTTACTTTACAATTGGTTGACTTTGTAGGGTTTTTTAAACAGGTGTTGTCTGACTACCGCCAACTAAATTTCTTATTTTGAACAGAGCATAGTTTTACATTTTTATTTCTAAAAATTTAATTAAATTATAAACATTCTATTAGCAATAATTTTTCAGGGTAAAAAAAAAGGCTTATATTGTATAATATTTAATTCATATTGCTACAGTTTATGTAATAATATGAATTCAAAAACTTATGTTACATAAGATTCGGTTTAATGAATCTTATGTAACCTAATCTTAAAACCTGCTTTCCTCCTCAAAAAAATTATTAATTAAATTTTTTATTTATTATTTATATTATATTATTACAATTTTTCCTAAACAAATTTTTATGCTATTTTATCGTGTTTTAACATAGATTTATATTATTATATTTATATTTATTATACTATTACAATTTTTTCTATTGGTACAAATTGTTATGCTTTTTATACATTTTTTAAAATTGTTATGCATTTTATGATGTTTCAAAATAGATTTATATTATTATTCAGAATAGATTTTAACCAAATGTTAATTAAACAATATCATAATACGAATATATTAATTACAATTTAATTTTTTATAATTTAATATTATTAATTATTTTTATTATTTAAAAAATTGCGGTAGTTGAAATAACACGGTTGATCATTATAATAGGTAGTCTTGGAAATATTTGGGTAGTCGAGATAACACAGTTGTGTTCCTAAGGTAGTCGAGATAACACGGAAGTACCATTAAACCTTACCAACTCTAAAATATTACTTCTTATTATTTATTGTATCAATTTATATTGATAAATCTTAACATTTGAATTAATCAATTAAGAGGACGCCATTACTGCATGTGTTGTCTCTGTCTTATACATGTGTAACATAGTTAAAAACTGTTTTGCGCGGGGCAACTTTACTCCCTCGAAATGTATACCAAAATTACCAAAATTATGAATTCCATTGGGAAAAACTTTACCTGTGTCGTAGCGTTTTAATTATTTTGATAACATGAATATAATTAAAATTATCGGTTTGAGAACTTTAGTTTTTTTCATTTAATTATTAAAAATTATAAGTTACCATTATCAAAAAAATTAAAACACTACGATACAGGTAAAGTTCTTTTCAATGCAATTTAAAATTTTGGTAATTTTGATACAAATATCAAGGGAGTAAAATTGTCCAGCGCAAAACAGTTTTTAACTATGTTACGCGTGTATAAGACAGAGACAACAATACAGGTATGGCGTCCTTTTAATATAGTTAATTAATAATGTAAAAAAAATATTTGTATAGAATATTACATTCTATCTAACTTAGAAATATAAATAAGATAATCGATCTATTAAATAAGATTATTTTATTAGACATATTCTAAATCACCTGAGAGAATACATTTTGTCTAACACCATTACAATTGTATGATTTTATTGTAAATAGTAATATTTTTTTCACAGTATCTTAAATAACATATTTAATACATTATTTAAATAACTACAAGTATTATTCTATTACCTATATATTATATATAAACATAATTCAATAACAAATATAATCAATTGTGATATAAGTATTTACTTACATGATTTTATAAAATTAATAAATGCATGAAACTATGAAGATAAATTATAAAAAAATTATATATATTATATTGTTTTAGTCTATAAAAGAGATTTATTATGCTGAGTGCTTCTTAACAAGTTTTTTGTCATGAGAGAAACTGAATACTTTATTTTTTTTTTTTATTGTTATTATTATTATTATTGTGTATTTAATTTATATTTTAAAAATGAATAAAATTCTAAAAAAGAGTAAATTATGTGTTTACTTTAAACATTGTATTATAATTACAAAATACTTCCAAATAAATATATTTTAATGAATTATGTGGGTTAAATGGATAAAAAAATTATTTTGTTTTATTATTGATTATGATTTTAATCAATAAATCAATATTTTTTAATCATAATTACATTATAAATTTATTGTATTAGTATACTGTAGGGAAACTTTTATTCAAAAGAAAAATATAATATTCATATTATCTGCCTCAAATTGTATATTTATTATTAAACTAATATGTGTGTACAATTTGCAATCTGCATAAATGACTTTACTTAGCATTTTAGTCATGTTAAAATTGATTATTTTTTGTTTAGGTAACTGTATATAATATTATATATTTTACTTGAAAAAATGATATTTTTGTTTCAGTATTCATTTCATAATTGTTTAAATAATGTCGACTAATGATGCAAAAAAGAAGAAGAAGCCAGTTGCCTCAGTCAAGGATAAGAAAGGGCCTGGTAAAAAGGCTATTGCAGCTTTAAAAGAAGTATTACAACAACAAAAAGAAGAAGAGGAGAAACTTCGTAGGGAAGAAGAAGAAGAAGAAAAACGTTTAGAGGAACTCGAGAGGCAAAAAGAAGAAAAAATAAAATTAGAACAAGAAAAGAAAGAAAAGAAAAAACAAAAGGAAAAAGAAAAAAAGGAAAGACTAAAAGCTGAAGGGAAATTTTTAACTCCTAAACAAAAAGCTGATAGAGCCCGAGCACAACTACTTTTAGAAACTTTTAAAGCACAAAGTGAAGCATTGCGAAATCAGTCAACTGTAGACAAAGTAGATGAAAATGATGAATCTGATAAATCAGATGATGAAGCTATTCAAAATTCTGATGACAATAAAAATGATGAGGCTGTAAAAGTTCAAACTCAAAATGGAGATTTGTCAAAAGAAGAAGAAGAATCTGATCTACGAGCTGCTGTTGTATGTGTTTTGGGTCATGTAGATACTGGAAAAACTAAAATATTAGATAAGCTTCGTAGAACTAATGTTCAAGATGGTGAAGCTGGAGGTATTACCCAACAAATAGGAGCTACAAATGTTCCACTTCATGCTATAAAAGAACAAACTAAAGTTGTTAATGGTTATGCTACCAAAAAGTTCTTAGTTCCAGGTTTATTAATTATTGATACACCCGGTCACGAGTCTTTTAGCAACCTCCGTAATAGAGGCTCATCCTTATGTGATATAGCTATTTTAGTAGTTGACATTATGCATGGTTTAGAACCTCAAACTATAGAATCCATAAATATACTGAAATCTAAGAAAACCCCATTCATTGTTGCTTTAAATAAAATTGATCGATTATATGATTGGCAAACTAATCCACGTAAAGATGTAAGAGATATTTTGAGCTCTCAACATTCTAATACACAAAATGAATTTAAAACAAGATCCCAAAATGTTATATTACAATTTGCCGAACAAGGTTTAAATGCTGCTTTATTCTATGAAAATCCTGATCCAAAATCATATGTATCTTTGGTACCTACATCAGCCATTACTGGTGAAGGAATGGGAAATTTATTAGACCTTATTGTTGAAAATTGTCAAACACATTTATATAAAAGACTTGTTTTCAATACTGAGCTGCAAGCCACTGTATTGGAAGTAAAAGCTATAACTGGTTTAGGAACTACTATTGATACTATTTTAGTAAATGGATACCTCAAAGAAGGAGATACAATTGTTGTAGCAGGCACTGATGGGCCTGTTGTCACTCAAATAAGATCATTACTAATGCCTCAACCTTTGAAAGAACTTAGAGTGAAAAATGCTTATATTGAGTATAAAGAAATCAAAGCTGCTCAAGGTGTTAAAATTGCTGCTAAAGATTTAGAAAAGGCTATAGCAGGTTTAAATATTTATGTAGCTAACAAAACAGAAGAAATTGAACGACTTAAAGAAGTGGTGGCAAAAGAATTAAAGTCAGCTTTAAGTACTATAAAATTACAAGATAGAGGTGTTTATGTACAAGCTTCAACATTAGGTTCACTAGAAGCTTTATTAGATTTCTTAAGATCCAGTAAAATACCATATAGCAACATACGAATTGGTCCCGTTGTTAAAAAAGATGTTATGAAAGCATCAATAATGTTGGAACATTCTCCTTTATATGCTACTATATTAGCTTTTGATGTTAAAGTTGAAAGGGATGCACAAGAATTAGCAGATACATTAAATGTTAAAATATTTCAAGCTGATATTATTTACCATTTATTTGATAAGTTTACCGCTTATCAAGATGATCTTAAGAAGAAAAACCGAGATCAATATAAGTCTATTGCAGTATTTCCTTGCAAACTTAAAGTCCTACCACAATTTGTGTTTAATTCAAGAGATCCAATTGTTATGGGAGTAATGGTAGAATCGGGAATTGTAAAAGAAGGTACACCTATATGTGTTCCTAGTAAGGAATTTGTAGAATTGGGTATTGTAACTAGCATAGAAAACAATCACAAAGCTGTTGAAACTGCTAGAAAAGGACAAGAAATTTGTATAAAAATTGAACCAATACCAGGTGATGCACCAAAAATGTTTGGGAGGCATTTTGATGAAAAAGATTTGTTGGTGAGCAAAATATCTAGACAGTCGATTGATGCATGCAAAGATCATTTCAGAGATGATTTATTGAAAACTGACTGGCAATTGATGGTCGAGCTCAAGAAAATGTTTGAAATTTTATGATGAAAATTTTTATAGCTATATACTTTTTTTTCTATGAAATAAAACAAATTAATTATTCCAAATTGGAAATATTTTTTTAATAATTATTCTTTGATTAAAATGATATCTATTAAAACAAATAATGGATTTTTTTTTATCACAATAGGCATTTAAGTATAACAATTAAGGAAAACAGATAGCTAAAAATTCTGACAGTCGAATAAATTCTATTTTTTTTAAGTAAAAGAAATTATTCAATGGTTGTATAGTAATTTAAATTTACCATCTTGATCAAAGTAGAATAATTAAACATTTTTTAGCAAACATTTACATTTGATGAAAAAAGGAATTTAAATATAAAAAGTTAGTTGTGTTCTACACCAATAGTTGAATGAAGTAAGTTATTTGATAGCTATATTTAACAGCACATAATAATTAAATGTTTTTTAAATTTAAGATTTTTATGAAAATGTAGTTATTACATACAGTTTTTATATCAAATGTTGAACTCTTTAACTAAATATTTTATAAGCTCTTTACAAAACTTACAATAATAAAATTTACCATAATTTATTTAAAAACAAAAAATTATTATTTTGAGAATAATGTCTTTTTTTATTATAATATTATTTAAATAATTTTTAGTCAAGTAAAAATGTATTTACAATATAAAAAAAATAATCTTGTAGGATTATAAATATTGTCTTATATCACAATATGTCTGATTAGCTATTGTGAACATTTGTTTTAGTTGAACTTGGAACCTGGAAGTAGAACAATAATTTTAATAAAGAAATTATTTTTAAAAAAATAATGGAAATAGGAATACTTTTTTATTTGAACGAAAGATCTTGTAACACTTGTTAGTCATAATGGATTCATAATGTAATTACTATAGCTTGAATTAGGTTTATTAATTAGGTGTATACACTATAAGGGCAAAAAAAGTAAGTACAATTTTGATATTGGATTACCCATTGACTACCTCGGTATAATAATAATATTATATGCCCATAAGTATAGTAAAATCTATATAATATATTATTTAAAACTGATAGCTTAGATATGTAAAATAACTTTAATACACCATAATTATTATAATGATCTTTTTAAAGAATTCAGCTTACAGTAATAAAATATTATAAACTTAAAATTATCTAAAATACATTGCTGTTTTTTATTTTAAATACAGGACAAAACACAATCTAGTTTAGAAAGTATGACCTTAAAACAAAATGCCTCAGGAATCAGTTTAACTTTGTAAATCTGTCCTCAATAGAACAACTTTCAATTAAATAATTTATTCATCATGTAATCTTGAGTTACATAGTTAATATTTATTTTATAAAAATGTTATTGATCATTTTTAAAAATTCTAATTATCACTTAAAAGCTTTACTACTCTCATCTTAATTGTTAAACAGTGTAATTAAAGTACATTGAAAGAATAAGTAATACTAAAACAGATATTCCTCAACTCCTCGTTATTATATATGGATTTATATTAAAAATATAAAGTTGTAGTTTGAAATGTTGAATATTTGTAACACACTAATCTTGGAAGCTACTGGGCCTATTTTAATGAAAGTTTTATCAATGGATTTATTGTCTCCTCTTATGGTGTTTTAAGTTTATTACTTCAAAGTTAGTAAAGAATTGCTCACTTGTGAATAAAAAAAATGTTAAAATGAAATCAAATTCTATGGTATTATTTTTTAATTATATATTTAGTATTTATACTTGAAAAATAACCAATTTACAGTTTCTTTAATAGTGATTAATTGTATAAATGTCATATTTATAAGTTTAATTTAAATCAAATTTCTGTGAGAAGACATTAATGTTTGAACAAAATATTAACATAAGCAATATAATAAACTTTAACTGTATCTAATTTTTACAATAATATTCTAGAACAAATATAATTAAAAAACTGTGAACTACTTGGAAAATGTGAAATTTTACCCTAATTGCTAGGCCCTATACTCTATAGTTAGATACCAATTTGTGTCATATTTATGATAATAATAAAAATATACCTATATATTTATTTATCAATATCAGTAATTGAAACATAAAATTATATAAAATATATTAATTTGATCTCAAAATGTTTAATAAATAAGATGTTTACTAATTATTTTTTTCTATCAAAAACTAATGGATTATAATAGTATAAAAAATATTTTGAAAAAGTGGTCAAAAAAGCTTAAATGTACCTGTGAATTGTTTAAACATGCAGGATAGGAAAGAAGTTCATGAAACTAAATTACCATTAATTATTTACAATTACAAAATGGGTACAAGTGTACAACTGAAATAAAAAAATAAGGTAAGTAATTGACCTGATCTGAGCTGGTAAAATTGTTTCATATTAAAACATACTGGTAAATAGTTTACATTTGTACAGTGTTAAAAATATTAGCTTCTCTATAATTATTCAATTAAGCACTATAATAAAACTATTAAAATATTAAGTATATTTTTCATGATAAAATGGTACTGGTTTGATAAAGTATAGCCCTGCCACTCAGGTTTGTTATCGGGGCAATAACCATATAACAATAAATACATCGTATAAATATTATAAAATAATGCGTTTATTTGTTAATAATGTTAATATTTATTATAATCTAATACTTCGACGATATGTTGATATTATATTGATATAATATTTAAAAAGCTTGAGATTAAAAAATATATCGTCAAAAAACTTAAAAACGTTAGGTACCTAGGTCCTAGGTTGAAAATTCATTTTAAACACGAACAGACGACGGACAAATACGTACTGTGATGTTTGATTGATATTATATTATGAAAAATAAATATCTATGATAGGTACTTAATTTATAGTAATAATGGTACGTTTGTTCTGTCGAATTACTAGATTATTTGTACAACTTATTTATTGTTAGGTAATAGGTATACAAAATAAATAGCGGGGCGATAACAAAATCAGAGTGACGGGGTTATAAAGTTTTCACTCGTCGCGGTGACGCGATGGGGAATTAACAAACTAGTACCCGTCTAATTATTGGATTAATAAATACCAATAAGGCAATAAATGAACTCATTATTTTATACTTCAACGACGTATTTATGGTTTTATGGATAGCTGGGCGATAACAAACTTAAGTGATGGGATTATAAAGTATTCACTCGTCGCAGCGGGGCTATACCTAGTAAAAATTTATAGCAAATTAATAAATATGAAATACTAAACGGTAATTCAAAATTCCGAATATTCCAAATTCGAAATCATTAATTAATAATTATCATAATATCAACAATTTGTATCACCATTACTAAGTTACTTTATCAATGATTATTTGTATTTATATTTGATAATATAAAATTTTGATAGCAGTTCTGAACTCGCCATACAATTTTTTACTATGAATTATGAATATTATGATTGAAACGACTGTCAAGTTCTGTCGTTCTGTGTGTAGTGTGTACTGACTACTGAGTAGTGCGAGGACTGATCGGCAACTGGTCTCAGTTTGACAGTTCAAATCAGGTCATTCGCCAATTCTACGGCATTAATTAGTAATTACAAAAAATAAATATTAAAATAGTTATAGCCTATATTATGTACCTACATTACAAAAAATGCCTTGTCAAGGTTTGACAGCACTTACCATTTATACTATTAAATTGTATAAGCTTACTAGATAGCTATTGTTGGATCCTTGAAAACTTCAAAACTATCTAGTTGAATCATGTGAATTTTTAATCTCAAATGATTTTGAATCCTGAGTAATTTTTATACACAATAATCAATTTTTAAACTTCAATACCTAAAGAAAATAAGGGAAGTTTATAATGATAAAATATTTTAGTCTCACTTCAATCAAGAAATTTGCACTGTATTTATTGTGTATCATTGGTTTAGTATTTTTTTGTGAATATGGCATTTTTTACGTGGTTTTATCACAGGTAAGAATTTAAACTTACACAATGTATACTTTGCAATTTTAATTAATAGTAATGTTAATACAAACAATTATAATATAATTTCTAGTGTAAATGGCCTTCTGATAGAAACATGACATCAGAGCAACCTGTTAAAGTAATGTTTTTAGCTGACACACATTTACTTGGTACGAGGAAAGGACATTGGCTCGATAAGATGATACGGTAATTTAAAAAATGCATACAAATATTTTTGAAAATTAGCAAAATTTGACATCTTTTATTTATTGATTATTAAAATTTTAAATAAGTGAATATTCCTTGATTTCTTAATTTAGTTGATATTATTAATGTGTAATTTACTTTACCACTAAGCTAGTATGCTTTTTTTGCCATATTTTTTTTTTATAGAATGTTAAGTTAATATTTTTATTAACTATTATCTTAAAACTTAATATTTTTTAGTTTAACTTTATGAACCCAAATTCATTTTTTTTAAAAAATCTTCTACACCTTTGAAAATAAATATTGTAAATTTCATATTAAATAACTTAATTTTATACAAGCTTATTAAATAATTGACAATTTATCTCATCTAATAATATTAGAATATTATTTAAATCAATTATTTTAGGTAATTTATGCTGATAATATTCTATTACATTGAATTGTCTATTAAGTAATGTAGGTATTCCTTTTGAAAGAATTTTTTATAAATAGGCTCTAGGCAGTAGCTTATCTATGTAATAAAAACACTACTTGTTAATAGATAATATATATGCAATCAACTTTCATCGATTAAGAACATTTTTTATTTCTAAAACTATTTTAGAGAATGGGAAATGGGATGTGCTTTTCAAACTGCTATCAAATTTCATAAACCAGAACTTATTTTTATTTTAGGTAAATCAATTTTGTTAATTAAAAAAATATATATATATTTATTTGTCTATTTTGTATATAAAAATTTTTTTTATTTATTTCTGTAGGTGATTTATTTGATGAAGGACTATGGAGTAGTGAAAAAGATTTCAATTCATATGTAGAAACATTTAAATATTTGTTTTCAGTACCATCAGATATACAATTATATGCCATTGTTGGTAATCATGATATTGGTTTCCATTATAGGTATAAATTATCCATGTATTTATTGTTTGTACTTTATTAGAATAATGAACTTTATTTGTTGATAGCATAACACCACATCTTGAAAAAAGGTTTAATAAAATTTTTAATACAAGCCCAGTAGAATTGATCAGTAGACGTAATGTTCATTTTGTATCAATAAATAGTATGGCTATGGAAATGGATGGATGCTTTTTGTGTCATGCTGCTAAATTAAAATTAAACATCATATCTAGTACGTTTAAAAATATTATTAACATTTTTCATTGCATATTGCATAAATCCTTACTGTTTTAGAGCGTTTAAAATGTAGTCAAAATAACAATAAATGTTCAACAACAATGATGCTAGATGGAAATTATAGTAAACCCATATTATTACAAGTAATTAATTTCTTTATATTTTGTAACATTTTAATTGCGTAAATTAATTAATGTTGTATTGCCAATTTCTTAACATTTTTAGTAAAGTGTTATTAATATTTTTTTTGAATATTACTCTTTAAACAGTTGACTACATGAATATATAATTAATTTATTTTGTTAATATATATTAATATTAATTCTAAACATTCTTTAAATCAATACTCTATCATTTGTATATCATGTTAAATATGATAAGCATGAATATAGATTATATATTAACATATTGAATAAAAAATTTTTTTAATTTGATTATTTATTTAATTTGTAAAATGTAAAAGTATTTTGTATTCAAGCTTGTTAAAGATCAGTATACTTATGGTTGATGTATAGCAACAAATAAAAAACAATAATGGCATTTTTTATTATATTTTACTAATATGAATTTCTATTTTATATGTATATAATTTAATTAAACCTTATCTTTATATTTTAGCATTTTCCTCTGTATAGAAAAAATGATATGGAATGCAATGAACCAGATTCAGCCCCATTAAAGGAAAAAGAAAAACCATTTCGTGAGGGCTGGGATTGTCTACGCAAAGATGCAACAGAAAAGGTACTGATTAAATCTAACCTAATTTATTAATATAAATCAATATTTATTATTTGTCATTTATAATTAAGATATTAAAAATATATATGTATTATTTTATATTGCCTATACTATTAGAAGAAATGTATAGAATAGTTAATTTAAATTATTTTTTCTATTTTCCATTTATAAATAATATGTAAATTAGGCTATTTTACATTTTTACATTTTAAAATTTAAATTATTAATAATTGTCAATCTTACAGATTTTTTTTATAATTGGCTTCTTTCTAACAACTGTTTTTATACCCAACTCCTTAGAGAATATAATGTGCAGTTGTAGACCTATAGTATTTGGTAATCTAGTCATGGTTGACTATTTGATTATTCAATTTATTACTTAATATGTTTATAACATTAGGACACTTACAAAAATGTCACATTTATTTGTAGAGGCCTCCAACTTATTCTGTAGTTTCAATTTTACAATGAACTCAAGGTTTAAATACAATTATAATTGATTCTATCAAAGGTAATTTGGATATATAGCTATATAAAAGTATACTATCATTTTTTTTATTTTAATCAGATAGAGACGTTATATTACAAAAGCAGTGAAATAGTCCCAATTATATTTTATTTTCAGCAACTCATTATATCCCCAAACTAAATCACCTGAATTACCTAATTTTTTATAGATAATTTCTTGTTTGATAGTAGTTAAATAAAAAAATTTTGCATTTTATAACCTATGATAGAATAGAAATATGCATTTAAAACTATTTAATACTTTGATAATCATATATATTTTGGTATACCACATATTTTATCTAGAATATTTTTTTATTCCTTTTTATGAAACACCCATAAGCATCAAACAAAAAAATCTATGGAAATTAACTTCAGTTCAGAATATTAGGTATTTGTTTTATTTTTGGACTGAAGTCATAAAACTACTTATTTAATAATATAGCTATTATTTTGTAATTTGGTAATATGTATACAGAATAAAATAATGTTAAATTAAATTTTATACTGAAATTATTTAATATTTTTATAGTTGTTGAATGTGATACAGCCTCGACTAGTTTTTGGTGGACATTCTCATCATGGTTGCCATATTCATCATGCAAATGGAATTCACGAATACAGTATATCCTCATTTAATTGGAGAAACAAATATAATCCAAGTTATATGCTTGTAAGTATACCGAGAGTTATAACTTATAATAAAATACATGTAATGAAATTAATTATATTATTTTTTATTTTTTGCTGCAACTTTTTTTTTAACAAATAATATAAACTTTTTTTTCAGGCATTATTTTCTATGGATAATTTTTCCGTTGAAACTTGTTATATGCCTCAAGAATATACAATTGTATTTATTTACTTAATATCAATTATGATTTTTTTATACTATAAAATCTTAAAATTTAAACCAACTTCTTTTATCAACAATAGTTACTATCTATTTTATCATAAAAAATCAAATCATTAGTATACTATAATTTATTTTTTACACTGTTAGACAATATTCTGTTCATATAGTGGTTGTTCAGCAATTAACCGGCCAAAACCTAACCTAGAAAGATCTATTGAGTTGAATCCACTTTCGGTAATCATTTCCATCATAGCTCGACCAACAGCTGGTGCTTGTTGAATACCTAATATTAGTAAATATAAATTAATTAAATTGTGTAAGTTATATTTAAATGTTTATTTTACTTACCATGTCCACTAAACCCAGCAGCAAAAAATAAGTTGAAATAACTTGGATGACTTCCTATAACACCATTTTGATCGTACCAATTATAATCATAATATCCAGCCCAACTACTTTTGACCTATGAAATAATTTAAAACAATAAAAATGAATATTAATTGTAACAAACCATACTTAATTTATAAATTTAAATTCAAACAATGAATTAATACCATTATAATACAATTTGTACTATAACATACCAAAACAAACTAATTAAAAGTATCTATTGTTTTTATTTAGTATATAATAATATTGGATAATCATATTGCATCAAATACTTTATGTATAATTGTTGTTACTACTACTAAGAATTAAAAATATTAATTTTGATTTGTGTAAATTATATATTGTTTTAATTGAGAGTCAAATTAAAAAGTAAATAATTTTGACTTAAATTGATGAATTACATTTTTAATAGAACTACAACTAATTTTCTAATTTAGTTGAAATTATATGCATTAAATAAATATTTTATAAATTATTTTTACAATATTTATATTTCATGTTGAAATACATTTTTAAATATTGAAAAATATACTAGTATTTAAATAATTTGTATCATTTAATACCCGATTTTATATTATGATAATTAAGATTATGTTGTTCATATTAATATAATTCATATAGTTTTGTTATTCCTTATTATATAATGTTTTAGAAAATGTCCGATTTTTAAAGTACCACTACTAAATTGCATTATATCTATAAGAACTCCTATATATTTATAAAATAATTTATAATATAGGAAACAAATGTATTAAACATAATAAAAGTTATTGTCAAAGTTGTAATTCTGTTTTATAAATTTAAAATAATTAAATTGTTTAACTATAACTATTTAAATTATATAAATATGTCTTTAAGAAAATGTGTAATGATGCTTTGTCTAATGAGAGAACGCTTCAATTCTATAAATTTCCACTCAAAATCTTGCCATAGTTTAACTGGTTGTTGATGGCAGTTTCAAATGGGGATGTTCAGAAACACTTTCTTTGGGCCACAGAACAAGTAATCTCATACAATTCAAAATTGTGAGTAATTAAAGTATTTTCATAATTTATTAATAAATTTAAATGGAGAATAAGTATATTAAAAACCAATAATACTTGAAGCAAAACTACAAATTTAATCTTAGATATATTAACAGCTAATTTTAATAACTATTATAATTTAAAACATACTAATTAATTAGTATTTAACAGTGAAAAACTGATAATAGTGATTAATTATTATAGTATAAATTTTTTTTTTAATTACACACACATTTTTACAAAATGTACTTAAATTGGTAGTAAATTTAAAAATGCTAAATATATATATATAAAACAGAAAAAAGCATGAAAATGTTTAAAGTGTACAGCCAATAAAAAAAAATATAGATCTTGTTTTCAAACAAAAACTTATATTATAAGTAATAAAATAGTATTAGGATTTAAGATGAGTTCTTAACTATATTTTCTATTGTATTTTATTGTATTCTTTTTGGATTTTTTAATCATATTATTCACTGACCATAATATATTGGAAAATTTTCAGACTTAGGCTGAGCTCGATTTTTAAACATGATGCAATAAATGACACAGTTATAAGATTGATTTAAGAGAATGTTATATCCAAATTTGTTAACTCCGTCTTACACAAGTACAACATGGTAAATTTTTGTTCATTAGTTTCAATAGTGTACTTTTAGTTAGAGTGAATTGACCTATTATCAAACTTTTAGGTAAGAACATTATCAGTGTTCTCTCTTTGGCTTTTTACAATATTTACATTATTAAGTAAATTAAATATAAAATTTAATTTGTTAAATTTATTACTATTTCTTTTATTTTATTATTTGAAATTATTTACTGATAATTAAATACACTTAAGTATTTTTTATTCTTTTATAATATTTTATTATTATTCATAAATCTATTTTTTTTGTTTATTTTATAATTAATTTCGATAAAATATTTTAAGTATTACTTTTGCTTCTTCAAATGCAGGTACTCGATGTGCAAGTGATGCCCAGATCTGCTTTTCAAAAAAATCATGATCAACATCTAAATTGATGGTTTCAGGTTCTTCAGCATCACATGGTGATTTACCACATATATAATGATTGTCAAAGCTATCAGGCCTACAAATCAAAAGTTTAAAAAAAAATTACAAGCAAATTAACAAAAAAATCATAAATTGAATTATTTATATACACATATTTATATGAATATTTTGTCAGTTTTTAGTGCATATTTAATAGTTAAGTGAATAAAATTCACAACCTTGATTATGATAATATTGATCTTAAAAATAGTTTATATTTTTCAATTAAATGATTTGTCTTTAATAAACTATATTCCATATTTATTTCAAGTCTCCAATGTATTTAATTTCTACAACTAAATAATTTTTTGAGTAATGTATATTATAATAATATAATGTCTCAAGACATCACAAAATATTTAAATATTTAAAATTCAGTACCTAAAATAAACTCCAGATGGATCAATTACCATTGGTGACATTGAAGGACCCTTAGGTGCATGGTAATAATACACAAAACGTTTGCTGTAAAATAAAAAAATAATTATAAAATAATCACTAAATAGATAAAATTATTATTTAATTACCGAGGTTCAATAGGCAAGGGTGTAGATAAAAATCCTTTTCCTTTTCCAACTTTAGCCATTCGAGCAATTTTTCCTGATTCAGCACCAGCTGCTACTATACACAAACCAAATACTATTTGTTGTGTAACACCATCTTTTAATTTTACCTAAAGAAGTTGAAAATCATAGCTTAATTTATCATATAATATATAAATAATATTTAATATGTAATATACTAATATGTGACAAATATTATATTTGTACATACTTTTACGCTATTAATCCCTTCATATTCCTTATTAGGATCTTCCTCCACCACAATACTTGTATCTGTTTTAAAACCAAAGTCTTCTACTTCACCCTCAACATAATATGTTCCTAATGATTTAGCTTTATTTCTTAATGCATTTAACAAAGACCAAGGATCAAACCTAAAGCAATTAGATTAGTAAAAACAAATATCTAGTCAATGAGTTCTACAATTTACCATCCTGAGTTTAAAGTTCCAAGACTTCCTAATTCAATATCATCTACATTTAACCAAGGGAATTTATTTTTCAACATATCTTTTGATAAAAGCTCAACATTGGCTTTTAATTCCCTAAAATGTATCATTAAAATATTTTAAATAACCATTTTTATAAATTGAAAAGATCATACTTTTGTAATTGATGATTTTTTAACATGGTATCCACACCATTTTTTGTAGCTAAAAATAAATAGCCGGATGGATTGAAATTTATTTCTGGAGGTTCATGTTCTGGAATAGTCAAATAATCTTTAATATCTCGAAGAAATTCAGCGCTGAATTGGGATAGTTGAATGTTTTCTTTAAGTGAAAACTGTTGACGAATTCCTCCACAAGAAAGTACTGAAGATGCTTTTGTGTACTAGAATATTAAAATAAATATTATTTATTATACAGGTAATTTAATTAATTTGTGTCATCCAAGACATTTGAAAAAAATTAAAAGTTTTATGGTATACATTTATTTGAGTTCACTCATGTTGATGATAAATTATTACATCAATGTCATGTTATTATGTTTAAACTATTAGTTTGTTCCATTACTACAAAATTATATCATGTAAAGATTGTTTTGCTTTTATCAACTATTTAGTATTTATGAATTATGTGTAGTTTAATATATTAAAGTATGTATACATATATATTGTTAATTAACTAAATTTAATTTTTAAAATTATATTATAAAAAAATATAAACTGCTATCATCTATGATATATGAAGCGCTCTATTTATGATGAAACTTTAGTCATTTAACTATAATTAATACTCATAAGATTTTTAAACTTATATTCCATAACTACATAATATTGTGTATAAATTCTTTCATAATAAAAAATATAAATAACATAACCAAGGTTCAAATAATATCCTAGCATATCATTTTAGAATTAAAAATAACTAGTAAAGTATTTTAAATTATGTGATAAACACATAATCTTTGCATCAATGTACTTAAGTATTTTAGTAAGTACTTAAATATAAACGTATTTTTTTTTTTTTAATTTCAAAACAATCAAGTTATATATAATTAGTATTAAAGAAAAAAATATACATTTCTTAATTTTGAATTTATAAAGATTGTATAACATGATACTCAAAGTTTTTGTAATTTTTTTCAGCCAATAGTCAGTAATCATAGAACTTAAAAACAAGAAAGACAATTTGAATTTGAATTTGGAAATTATAGGTACATAGATTGTAAATTATGATTGATTTATATAATTATCAAAATAAATTGATAATATTATTCTATGTATTTAACTAGTTCAGATATAAAATAGAAGTGAATGGTAAATTAAAATTTACATAAAAAGTTATTATTTTTAACTAAAATAAATTTAATATTTTTTATTAAATAATAAAAATACCTAATAATAATATACCTAAAAGAGTAATTGTTCTAGCTCTTAATACAACTAATTAATCATAATAATTTCAAATTAACTAGTACTGTTACCGTGTATGTAACAAATATTTATTTAACTACAATACCTCTTCAGTAGATATAACTGATTTGTTTACCGATAAATCTTTTTCAATAACAGCAACTGTTAATCCATCTCTACATTTATTTTGAAGCCAATAAGCAATAGATGAACCAATTACGCCTCCACCAACGATTAAAACGTCAACAGTTTTTGGGAATATTTTATTATCTTCATACTGTTCAAATGGGTCATTAGCTTTTTTAAACAATTCATTTATATCCCTTTTGAGAAACCTCTTACACCTTTTCAATGGATTTTCGTGAATAGAATCTGGATCATAATAGTTATCTGGTTGTTTTGAGGAAGAATCACTTTTGTGTCTGATACAAAGGCAAAATTTGAAATTACGTCGAACAATAAGATTGATATTACGCGAATACATATTTTAATGTACTGATTAATGCACAACTAAAATGAGTATAGGTGTGTATTCAATTTATATGTAGATGTAAATGGTTCATCATATTTGCTTATCTTAAAAAAAATGAATTAAAACGGTAATAATAATTGCTGCTATTGATTTACCACTAGAAAAATTTAATTAAGTAGCACTTGTAACACAAATATAGCTAAAACTTTATTTTATTCTTGATAAGATTTATAATAAAGTTAATGTTCGCATGAGTATAAAATTTATTAAACTATGATTAAATGTCTTGCTTAATTAATTAGTATAATACTATAGGTAATGTATTAATACAAAATAGAATATTATCAACAATTATATTAAAAAATAAGATAT
Organism: Aphis craccivora; assembly: GCA_009835225.1. Taxonomy (NCBI): domain Eukaryota; kingdom Metazoa; phylum Arthropoda; class Insecta; order Hemiptera; family Aphididae; genus Aphis; species Aphis craccivora. The sequence continues at coordinate 28,017 of VUJU01002628.1, forward strand.
TTTCATTACAAAATAATCTTTATGTATTATCATTTATCACTATTAACTCGTCTGCCGGTTTTCACTATTATCATTTCGCAATACTAATGGAATCAAGGACGTCCATACGTAAGTAGTAAGTACATAATACCTAAACGACCGTTGACCATACGTCTATACGTAAAATTTATTTACTACGCATCAGTGCATTACGCACCTGGTAAAGGCGTGTAAAAAAAAACTATTTTACCTATCAAAAGGTGAAAGGTTGAAAGTATATACAACAGAAATTAAACATAATATCTGCATATAAAAATAGTTACTTAATAGTTATGTTCTCATATTATGTTATAACTTATAAGGTACAAGTAATAAAATACTACCTAATTAGAAATAATGTTTTAATCAATTTAATTATTCTGTGGTTTAATGTAATTAGTAAGTTAGGTAGGTATCTTTAACTATTAAAGATAATTACGATTGTAAAAGATGAATGTAGGTACTTGATTGGTGTATTTTTCCTTTATGATATTATTTTGTAGCTGTATAAATCCCACGATCTTCTATTGAAATTTTCAATACAAAAGAAATTTCTAATAGAAAATTGGATGTATTATAGTAGAATGTATTTTGGAGGATTATGATCCCGTATCCTATCTTAGTAGAAATTTCTCTGCGCCTATTAAAATAATCTGGAAAACAAAAGTTGGAATTTTTTAAGACTAAATCAATTAAAACGAAATCGATTCCATTCGGTTTTTTATTGTATCTCAAAAATTAATTACTATTCGTACTTATTAGGTACGTGTTACGTATTATTGACTTAAAATGTTCACTAAATATTTGAACATTTTTCAGACATGATATGCTCTGTTTATAATTTAAATTTTTTACTGTTTTTTATTTTTTATTCGTCCTACGTATTAACAGGTTAATTGCTACGTCATTTTCATGCCAAAAGTACATTGCCAAAAGAGCAACGTGTAGGTACCATTTTTGGTACCTTCACTTGTTGTCTTGCTAATAAGTTTTTGTGCATCATAATTATTTATTATTATTGGTACACGGGACTACTGGAGTCTTTGTCAAAAAATTTTACCTATGTGTACGCCGTACGGTGAACCTACTATGGTACACGTAAATAGGTACGGTTTTATAACACTGGAAAATATTTTGTAGCCCACCAAACAAACAAATTTTTGAACCAGCCCATTGAAATCTTATACCTAAATTCCTTTTTTTTTGGTAAAAAAAAAAAAAATTATAATTTTAAATAGCTGGTAGGTAATGTATTAGCAAATAATAAGGCAAGTTCGCTACTTTTTGGGTTGGCTCAAATGTCAAATCAACCATGTACCAAAAATCGTGCACATAGGTAGCGTCATTGCGGTTAACCTATTTTAATAGAATAACATATTCAGTTATTCAAATAAGCTTGAAAACTGAGTGCTGACTGTTGACCGTTTCTGCAGTAGTGGCAATAGTGCAATCTCCAGAGTCTCCTTAAAATCGTTTTTCATAGAGTATACCTAGCTATGTAGGTATGTGGTACCTACAAAGATATGAAAGATATTACAAACATTCATATAGTGGCCCTACTTTATTGATTGATGAGGCGCGTGCCGCGTTCTCGATATCTACCTAGTACCTATTGACTATTATGAACCAGGAACCTACTTACAGGCTGCCTAGATACTTATATTTAATAAAGCAGGGTGAATTCCTCTGTATTTTTATCTTGAGCCTTGAGATGGTACAGAACGCATAAGAAAAGTTTGAAAAATATTAAATTGTAATTTATCATATTTTTTAAAATTTTAAAATTTTATTTTATTTTTAAATATTATTTACTATTTCTTCAAAAATACATTGAATATAATATAATTTCACATAAATGGCACTAAATTTTTTATGTATGCTGGGTGATTCTTATATCAAACAACACATATTATTTTAAAATTACCTAACGTTTCTGAAGATATTTTTTTTTTTTTACATAATTTCCAGTCAAAATAAAACAAAAATTAAAAAAAAATACATTTTTTATCATTATAGTTTTAGATTCTGAACGAAGTGGTGAATGTATATTGATTTTACAATGATATGTGCTTTTTTTGGTCTGTGTATACAGCATAACATATCGAAATAATTCTTTAATTTTAAACTTTAGGGATGGTTTCCGTTAGCAAAGTAAAAAATGTCCAACAGTTAACGCAAAGTATCATAGTTAAGGTTAACACATATACATATAAAACCCTCAAATAAGTCGTTACTTAATTATTACTAAATTTAAATTGATATATTTGAAAAATATTACTTATATTTGTTTTTGTAAACTTTTATAAAAATTATAGGAATACAAAAGCACTTTTTTGTTATAAGCGTTTGAAGTTTAAATATTAACGAAACTTCTACAAAATCATGAATATTTACGGATTATTTTGTAGTTAAAATTTATAAAAATTTGTGTATATTGAGAAACTAGTAACTACGAGTTAAAAATTTAACACTAGATTTTCCATAAGTTTGGCTAACAATAATTATAAGGGCCGTTCTTACAATGTCTGGTTAAGTGTTGGTTTAACGCTAACTGACTGACTCCAACAGTTTTCAAAAAAATCGAGAAAAATAAAAAGTGACGGAAAAACGGGTATTTTTATACAAAACCAGTTTTAGGCTTAATCGATTTTTTTATATGGCTGTAATTCAAAAACTTATCACTGTAAATACTTGAAATTTTCACCAAATGTTTATGTTAGTGATATCTATACACAGATAAATAAAATGTTGACTTTTGTGAGTTATTTATAGAATACTGCAATTTTCGATTTTTATGAGAATTTTTTTTTTTGAAGTGTCGATATGTCGATAAAATAATTTTGGATGACCAAAAAAACTTAAAAATTTAATACAAGGTTTCTTATGAGTTGTTCTTATTGTAGCTAAAAAAAATGAATAATCGTTAGTCACAATTTTTTTTTATAAGCGGTAATACTTCAAATTATCTGTCGAAATCGCAACAATTTGCGAATAATTTTGAAGTTGAAAAATCATAAAATTGTTTGTGTTTATAACTAAGGATTCAAAATACAACACCAAGTTTTCCATAAGTTTTCCTTCAAGTATCTATAGAGAAAACTCGAAACATCATTATAGGAACAATTTTAAGTGCGTTTGAATTTTAAATTTTCACGAAATACCGTAACGATAACGATTTATCCTCAAACGATTTTATATATTTGTTATTATTCAAAAAGTATAAGTCGTAGATACTTGAAAATTTTACCAGGTATTTAGATTGGCGTTTTATTTACGTGATTTAATTTTCAAAATATTTTGACTTTTTTAAGCTATTTAAAGACAACTGAAATTTTCAATTTTTCTGGAAAAATTTTTTTGAAGTGTCGATAAATTTTTTTTGTCCTTATCAATAAATATGCTTGAAAATTTAATAAAAAATTCCTCATAAGTTATTCTTATAATGATTAAAAAATTATAAGAATACATAGGCACAATTTATTTTATTAGCATTTGAAGTTCAAATATTGACAACAATTCGTCAAAATCATGAATATTTGTAAATTATTTTGTAGGTAATTATTATAATAATATTTGCTTAAGTAGCTAAGAGTTGAAATTTAATACAAGATTTTTCATGAGTTTTTTTGTTTCTGTGTCTGTGTACACTGTACAGCAGAACTTGTCGAAATAATGCTTCAATTTCAAACTTTGGGGGTGTTTCTGATGGCAAAGTATATTCCTTGGTGAATTATAGATGTCAAAAGTAAAAAAATACTTTTTAGTAGTTTTCAACAAAATGGGGGAAAAACAAAAAAATTTTGGGTTCCCGAAAAAATTTGAAAATTTAATAGGTACAAGGTTTCTTATAAGTTATTTTTATTGTAGTTAAAAAATAATCAAAATCGTTAGTAACAATTTTTTTTTATAAACGTTCAAAGTTATAATTAAATCAAATGTTTACCTATATTTATTTTAAAAAATATTGAGCAAAATTATAAAATGATTCAACATGGCTTTTTATAAAAATGTACTATACTTATCAAGTCGAAAACAGAAGTACAGTTTTGAATGAAACATTGACAATACCTATACTGTAAAAATAATATATTCAGGTAATTTTAGTTAATAGGTACTAAATTATTGAAGAATAAATAAATAAATGACCATAAATGTTGAAATTTAGAAAAATATCTAAAAAATATTAACATTAGCCATTAAATTGTATATTTATATTTATGGTAAACAATAGCTATTTGGTATTCTTCATTATACATTTTAGGTTTTTAAACATACATTTAGGACACCTTGTAGGTATAGTTCCCACACATATAAATATTTTATTATTACAGTTGAATAAATAAATAATTTTATAATAATAGGTAACTATTATTATTATCAACTCTATTTAAATTAATTTTATTCCAGTCAGTAATAGAAAATATCATAGAATGATTATTTAATATATATTTATATGATACAATCAATATTAAAACACAAGGGTACTAAATTTTATATGGAATCATAGTTCATTTTGTGATAAAATATGTATAGAAACTGAGAATTTGACAAACTAGAGAAAGTCCCTGAATAAACTTTCTAAACTTAATTAAACAACTTTTGATTGTTGAAAATTAAATTAACTTATATAAATTAGGTATATTTAACAGCTTGATTAATGAATTCTAAGTAACAAATATCTTATGGTTATTAGTTATATATACCTAATTCTAATTTATATGTAATTATCTAATTTTTGTAAACCACAATCATCATAGAGGTTTAATTTTAAAATAATTTTTTAACCAATATAATTTACTTGTACTTGTTTATATCACAAGTTGTAGAAATAAAAACAAGTAAAAATAATACTTAAGGTACACAAAATATATGAGTAAATGTATTGCAAATCATAAACATTGATGTAATATAGAGAATATAATCGTAATCTACGGTGACATAAAAATTAGTCCAATGTCAGTTTTTCCGTACAGGCAACGGCTTGGTCAATAGGTGTATGGACAACACTCATGCCCTTTGTAGTTATTAACGGCTTTGATTTCTCATACGGCGGTGCTATCGGCCCCTGTACAGGATTCCTTTGCGTGTATTGTAGGCCATCAATTTCTAAAGGATAGGTCTTGTCGGCATCAAAGCCACTCAAACTACCGCAAGCCACGAACGGCGTGATGATTGGATGCACATCCATCTCATCCCAGGGTCGCGAGTCGTTGGTCATTAGTGGGTTGGCCATGGTGGGCGTGTAGCCGTCGGGCAAATGGAAGTCTCGGCACACGACAAAAGACTCGATGCTGGAATTGCGCGAGCTACACGGCTTGGCGACGACCACGTCGCCGAAGAATATCTCGAGCTGGGCAATGAGCAGGGAGGAGTCCTTGCCGCGAAATATCTTCCCAATGAACGTGCCGCCCGGCTTGAGCAGGTAAGTGGTGATGTTCATGGCGGCCAGCAGCAGTTGTGCCTGCACATACTCGTCCAGATCGTGGAGCCCAGTGACGTCCGGCGCGCCGTCGAACACGACCAGGTCCACCAGCTGGCCGTCGTCGAACTGGGAGAGTATCTCTTTGGCGGTACTCTCCTTGGTGATGTCGCCCTTCAGCTGCACGACGCCGGGGAGCGGGGCCATCGATTGCAGGTCGACTGCGACGATCTTCACGTCGTCTTTACCACCGCGGTCCGAGTACAGCGCCTTGCTCAACACTTGGCTCCAGCTTCCGGGGGCCGCGCACAGGTCCACCACTCGGCTAACGCCGTCCAGCACTTTGAACTGTCCGTCGATCTGGATCAGTTTGAACGCGCTTCGTGCCCGCCAGCCCTGTTCCTTGGCCAACCGGTAGTATATGTCACGCTTGTCCTTGGACGACTTGCCCATTTGACCTGAGGCTGGTTAAAAGACGCGAGCGGCGTATGGGTCAACGCGTGGAACCTTTAGCTAAATTAATGACTTTATGTCTAATTAACAGTAGAACAATAATAATATTCAAAAATATTATCCCGTAGCCCATGTGCACTGAGATAGTAGATAATATAAAAAATTCGTGCCCGCGCGTAACAATCATCACAACAACAATAATAATGATAACATTGATAACGAAATCAAAAATCTGTTGAATTCACAATTATAAAGATAATCGTGGTTGAATTTTATCTATCTTGAGATAACGCTGTTTTTAATTCTTTTTCTTTTTTTTTTTTATTGATTCCATAGATTGATTCTAAATTAGGATATAATATATTACCTACATAGGCACTGTCATAATATAATAAACTTATTATTATATCATGGCCTATGGGTACTGTGTTAAGTAATATGATTTGAATTGTAAGGTATTTTAACACCGGTTGCAACCTGGCGATTGTAGAATGTAGATAGACCATCGTAATAATTAGTAGGCATCACCATGACACCAATATGTAGAGAAGATCTTCTCAACACCATGGTAGTCTTAACCTTAGAGTAATAAAACTAATAACCACGATTTAAGATAGTAAATAAATAAATCGTGCTAATAACATATTAACATAATATAAAACAACATAACATAGACCATGGCTAAATAAAAAAAATAATTATATTAATAAATAATAATTATTTAGCCATGACAATATGACATAGAGTATAGAATAGAAGATAGTCAATAGACTACTAGACAGCGGCCAGATGTCTATTACATTCTCAAAGTAATGTAAAAAAAATTTTAACTGTCATTAATTATTATTTATGAACAGATTTCAGGTATAACTTCTAGTATAAAATGGATCCTGGCCAAGTACTATAAATTCGATTGATCCTATACT